>JAJJWW010014467.1:0-44568 GCA_023531295.1 Papaver armeniacum
GGACCGACCAAGAGGTCATGGGGCCGTCTCTTGGTGGCCGTGGGACCAATGGATGGTCGTTCCAGCAAACTCTTAATTGTTTGGAAGAAGTTTGAACCTAATATGAGTAATTGAGCAAATTAGGTTAAAATCATTAAAACATGCGGGACCGGCTGTTTGCAGGCCTTAGAGCCACCCTTGGTCGGTCAAGGGGATGTGCTCGTGTCACCATAGTGTCCGTGTCTCGGTCCTGAGAGTTTCGGTATTTTCCGATGCGCATTTGAGCAACATTCTGAGAAAATATGCAGAATTCAGGGTTTTTGCTGAAACTAGGAAAAATACATGAGATGATGAAAAATAATAAATGAAACAGGGAATTGCAAGGTGTGGGACCGGCCACGATAGGGCATGGCCGCCGGCTAACAAGCACGGTCCCACACTTTCCCGGTTTTATGTGATTTTATGTATTTTCCGATTTGAGGGAAATTCCATGAAATCGGAGAGTTTGCCGAAATTAGGAATTTCCATGAGATGAGAGAGATAAAATAATAATAAAATAGGGATGGTGGAGTGTGGGACCGGCAATGGCCAAGGCATGGCGCCGTCAGAACCAACGGCACGGTCCCCAGAGCACTCTTCCCAATTTTATGTAATTTTCATAAAATCAGAGATATTTGTTAAAACCAAGGTATTTTGTTGAAATCAGGGAGTTTTCATGGAATCAGGAAACTAAAACAACAAACAATAATAAAATAATAGGCGTGTGGGACCGGCTAGGGCATGTCCCCGGCCAGAGCCCTGGTCCCACGAGTTTTCCTAATTTTATAATATTTTTCATGATTTTAGAGAAAATTCATAAAATTAGGGAATTTTCATGGTTTTAGGGAAAATTCATGAAATCAGGGAATTTTCATAATTTGAGAGAAATAATAAAACAATGGGACGTGAGGTGTGGGACCGGCCACGGCCACGGCTAGGGCATGTCCGGCAGGCTGGTGCTCGGTCCCGCGACACCTTTCCCTAATTTTATTATTTCTTTGATAAAATCATGAGATTAGAGAATTTCCTTGAAATAAAGGAGATTTGCTCGAACGAGAGAATTTTCACGAGATCAGGGAAAAATAATAAAATATGACAAAATATAAAATTGGGCCCGGATCGGTCACGCATGACTGCCATCTGATGAACCCAGTCCCCTTGGCGCCTTTGCTAATATTTTATTATTATTATTTTTCCTTCCTATTTTGCATAGGTTCATCGTTCATTCATATTTTGAAATGCTCGTTTGCGCATTCAAATGTTGGTATGTGCATTATTGCTAAGTACACTTGCACCATTTTAGTCAGGGCTTATTCGATGCTCAGATGCCTGTCTCGTTGAATATTTATCACTAACCCGTGGAATTCTGCCGGGAAGAACCACGAATTGAAGTGACGAAATGTAACGAAGAATCGTAGAATATTGCTGGATATTCAGGCGATTAGAGATAATTAACTGATGGCTCTATACTAGCAGGGCTTCCTATATAGGAGCATTAATTATCTGAGGGTTGAGCAATATGAACTTGCTGGAGTGTCATATTCCACTTGTACTGGGTCGGGAAAACCTGGTTGCATCCCCGAAGACGTTATTGATCTATACTAGCAGACATGCTGTCTAGGAGCCTTCCAATCTTGTGATTCTATACAGTATGAGATGTGTCGTGGTCTCAACTAGGAGACTACACATCTACATCTTCTCTGAGAGACTTTCTCGATCAGAGGTTTTATGCATGAGCTTTCACGCTTAGAGACATGAGTCTCAATACTCATCCGATTGCCGGATCCGGAGTAATTACTGAAATTTCTCAGTATTCATGAGATGTGACGTGGCCTCAGCTGGGAGACTACACATCTACATATACTCTGAGAGACAGCCTTTTCAGTCAGAGATTTATGGCATGAGCTTTCATGCTTTAATGAGAGACATAGGCCTTAATACTCATCCGATTGCCGGATCCGGAGTATAGTTTTATAATTTTAGCCTTTGTCGATAATCCACCATCTACAACTTGATACAAAGGATCGGACTTAACCAAACACAATAGGATTGTTTATCAAGTAAATAGGAATTAACGTTTGTGTAATTTACTTTAATTATAATAAAACAATTATAATGCTAAAAATATAAAGTAAATGACACAAAGAAGATTTTGTTAACGAGGAAACCGCAAATGCAGAAAAACCCCGGGACCTTGTCCATAATTGAATAATCTCATGATTAAGCCGCTACACAAAATTAAACCTAACTTCGTATAGTTGAGACCAAGAAACTAAACCTATAGTTCACCTAGTTCCGTCTGCATTCCCACGCCTCCAACTTATGAATAAGTCACGTACTTGGAACAATTCCTTTGGTTCGTATTCCAAACAGTAAAGGAACAACAAATCTGTTTGGTATCAACTCTCTTCAACCAAGTGATGTGAGTTAGACAAAGGGTCTTCTGTTTATCTTAACATAAACTCCTTCGTCAGGTTCTTAGATCTATCTTATTCTCAATTACCAAAGTAATCATTAAGATTTTGCAATCAATAGTTTTAATCACAAAGAATTGTATTGATGCCGATCTACACAACTAATCAATCCAATCTACCACAAGGAAAAACTGATTATAGTTGGATCCTCTTATACCGAAACAAGTATTGTGCACACCAAAGATTATGAACCCCAAATCAAAAATCTTCAATATCTTCTTTGTCTTCAAATCTTCTTAGATCTTCAATAAACACCTGCACACAACAACTTGAATCTCTTGTGATCAATCACGCACAGAACGGAGTCTGTTAACAATTATCAAAAGAGAAGATTCTAAAGCATAAACAAACTAGGTGCAATCAAAGTTCAACCACCGTTAGTCAATCAAATCAATCGAAAACAAAAGATAAACCGCAATTATCTAGTTTCCCACCAATGGTACTCGTACAACTTCTCAATCCCAAAGAAGACTTTAAACTGAGCGTCCGTAAGAGATTTTTCCTAATTAGGTTACTCTCCTCTCCGAATAGGCGGCTACACCAGTAACAACACAACCGAGGAAGTTTGTTGTCATGAAGGATTAGTTTGCTAGAAATGCAAACTTCAAGTATTTATAGACAATGAAGTTTGGACACCAAGGAATTTCCAAAACCGAAAATATTCTCAAAGATATTCAATACATTCCAAATTCGGTTTTCATAATTCCTGAAATGCTCTGTCCAAAATAATGATCGAAAATCTCTCTGGAAAATCTCAACTAGTAAATGCACATTACTAATTATCATTTTTCTAAAATAAAATTAACAACCTTAAATAAAAGACTCTTAACTTATTTATTTCGATCCTGGGTTTTTCTTCCTGTAGCTATTAAGGAAAAACTTTGAACAATAAATTATAAACATTAAAGTATGCCGACATCCTTACTTTGTAAGTCCTCTTTCATACTTACAACCTTGAAACCGATTTGCCACACTTCCAAACAAGTTTAGAATTGGTTCATCTGACTTTCAAGAACTATGTGATTGATTAAGAAACACTTAATCACAAATCATGGGTTTAACGGTTCTACCAAAACAAGTTTCGGTTCTACCTCCATGTGAGTACTGTGCATAGTCACACTAGCTTTCCAAAATTCGGTTGACTAGGTACTAGGATCGGTTCCACACATATGTATGGTATCTAACTTATATGTGTTGCACATGTCCATAGGATCGGTTCCCCTTTGCCTAAACACGTGTTGCACATGTTCATAGGATCGGTTCCCCTTTCTGCTATAAACCTTGTTTCACCTCATATAAGGATCGATTCCCCTTTGTGTGTGTTGCACCTCTTCATAGGATCGGTTCCCCTTTACCCAGATTTGGTTCAACAAAACACAAACTCAATCATGCCATCTCGGGTGATTACTTAAGATCGGTTTCAATAATAAAAGTCATGCCAATACATAAGTCAGGCCTTTGTGAATAGTTTTACCAAGAACACAAACAAGTCGTGAGCGGTTATACTAAATCACACATATTGGATGTTCACAAGATATGCAATGAATAACAATCCCAATAACGCCTGGCGATTTCCTTTTCGATTCATAACCAAGTTTATGAACTTACTTCCTTAAAACACATGTAAAACATTGTTTCCTTGGATGAAATCCTCACCTCATACCCATACATAATCACAATAGCATTCAAACGATTATGTCGATGTCTTATCTACAAAGTTTAATGGTTAAGCAATAAACTTCATATTGTATTCCTTAATACTATATCTATCTAGAGTGTTCATGCTTGCAGATTTCGTTTTCAATATGCACGACTTGAAAGATACGTTAGGGAATGAAACAGTTCAAGTCAAATATCACTAACCTCAAGTGGAAGGATGATGTTGTCGTTGTAGCTTCTTACTTCTTCACTTCTTCAAGTCTTCGCAATACTTGTAATGTATCATATCCTAATACTTTCAAGCTAACCTATACGAAGTTGACTCTAGTACATAATCAAGCGACTCTTAAAATGAGTTTTGATTCACTAAAATATGACAACCAAACTTGACATACCAACGCTTGGTGGGTTCAACTGAGCTATGCTCTAACACATAGTATTATTATCTTCTCCAAAGTTCAATTGCATCATAACTTTTGAAGCAATACTACGGTGATATATTTCTCCCCCTTGATCAATACTTACATCTTTTGCATAATATGTGAAACCTATAGATTATAGATTCACTCCCCCTTACATAAGGATCCGTAAACCATATATATGTAGTGCGAAACTACTACAATAAAACTTTGATAAATTAATAGCGTTGGGACCAAAGAAAATTATTATTTTAGCGAAGTTATTAATTTATCGAGTTAAAATTTAGCTTCTCTAAGCCTAATTGGGAACAGAAAAATTTATTATTCTAGCAAAGTAATTAATTTATCGAAGTTCTACTGTAATTAATTCTCCCCTTTTTGTCAAAAAGGTGTAAGAGCTCAGCTTGTTGCTAGGCTTCCGACCAATTTCTTACTGGAAGATAGTCTTTCTGAATTGTAATATTACTATTACCATTAAAATAAAAAGAACTAATTCTGTATTTTTTATTATTAAAAAAAAATAAAAATTGGCAAAAGTACGAAAATCATGGGATTGTAATGAATTCAACCAAAAGATACTTTAAGGAAGTTAGAGATAATACATAATAACAAAGTTAAATGTAACTCTTTAAATCAACTTTATTTAGATGATATCAGATAGTATGAAATACTTAGCGCTCATCTAGGAGATTTAAGATACAAGCATCCCCTGTAAACCCACCCACCCACTACCACCACACACACACGCACACACACAAAGATATAGCAATTAAGCACAAGTTCATTTAAGAATTCTCCCCCATTTGATGTCATTCCCAAGAGAACAACATGAGTGACCTTACTTTAATGAAAAAAAAGGATTTTGTCGGACATTAACAAATCACATGGATTTGTATCCTGAACATCGACTTAAATTAATCTCAACGCCAGTTACGAATAAGGAGATAATTTTAATCGATATGACTGAACATAAGAAAATCTTACGGAGTGTATAGTGCAGTAATAACATAGAAGTGTGATCACGAGTAGATTGATACCACGATAAAATTCTCAAAGAGTTTGTTCTATATTTAGTTCATAAAAAACATAATAGATTTAACTTCTAAGCATATATGGAATATCGGTTCAATTTACAAAAAGTAAAGGACACATATATCTCATAAGACTTTGCAATATATTAAACCAATAATGATTATAGACTGCAAGTTCATCTTCCAAAAACTCAAGAATTTAAATAAATAAATCTAAAAACATGCAAGGTGAAAAACGTTGGAAATAGATTGTGTAATCACAATTTGTGTTATACCAAACCCTGGTTATCCTTCTCAAAAGCAAGAATAAATTCTCACAGAAGTTTCCTAGTGTTTAAAATCTTTGAAAAATTCTTTATCATCTCCAAACTCCTTGTCAACGACGGGCATAGGAACATACGGTTCATGAATGAAAGAGTTAGTTCCTGCAAACCAGATAGGTTGTTGATTGACAAGTGATTCTTGTAGTTTAAGATATTTTTGTAGAATCATCTTTAGTCCGTGCACATCCTTCTTGGTTTTCTTAAGTTCTTCAAGAAGAGTTTCAAACCTTTTCTTATTGGAGCGATCCACTCTAGGTTTCCTCTTATTATTCCTTTTCCTCTTAAGAGATGAGTCAAAAGGATAGGACATCTCTTGTTCCTTTCTAGTTGGATGAGTATCAACAACCATTGGATCATAGATTTCACGAGAAGATGTTGTGCTTGGAGTCTCCATAATTCGTAAGAAAAAAATGGATTTGTGAAAATACAAATATATTGCTCAACAAGCAAGACTTCTTGTGAAAGAGATATGAGTCTTGAAGTAGAAGATATTTACCATGCAGGGTTTCGGAACATTAAAAGTTCACGCACTAGAAAAGATACATAAAACCTAAGAAGAATGAAATGTCACTTTTATCCTTCCTTGGGTTTCCACATAGATCGAAATTTTCAATACCTTTACTTAAGACATAGATTAAGATGAACAAATAAAAGATGGGCATCCAAGTAATAATATTCAAATTTGATCCAAAGCCCTGATGTGCACAGTTCTTGTCTCTTTTAAGGGCACATAAAACAAGAAGCACGTTTTAACACAATTAAATTGTGTTAATTAGGTGAGCATTAAATTCCTCACCACTAGATTCCTGCACGGAATTTGTAATATCCCTTTTTACGAGGCATTTAGTCCGGACTCTTCTCTTTGTTTGAGATTTTACCTTAACCTTAGAATCAATCAATTTTTAGAAGAAAAAAAGTTAATATTGTGTACCTCAGGATTGGACTTTTGAACAAGTTTAAGTACATTTGCCAAACGACTAACCCTCCGTTGCAGTTTGTTGACATACCTTAGTTTGTGTTTGTACTTGAAACATTGTGTGAGTCTGTGACCCTCAATGGTACAGTAAGGACATGCCGGTTTGGAGATTGATTCATGAACGACGTTAGCATCTAAACAAAGGGTACGTGAAACATTAACAAAATTTTCATTAGTATACGAAAAATCCATTACATCCTCCAATGATTTTGATGAAGAATCATCAACTAAATTATCAAGATTGATATGAGTATTGCTTCAATCCTCAAAGTTGATAATTTCACCCCAAGAGTGCTATACTTGACCCTTCATCCTTTTCATAATCATAATGATTAGATGTTTCATCAAGTGTTGCAGCGAAACTCTTGTTACCAGTGTATTTCCTTCGATTTGGGCACTCATTGGCAAAGTGACCGAACCCTTTACACTTGAATACCAATCTGTATTAAGCCGCTATAGACTCTAGCCTACTATCAAAACTTCGAACTGGAATGTAGTTAAGACCGAATCCACCGTCATAGTAATTCAGTTACATTCGCCCTCCTTACGCCTCTTGAATCTTGCAAGACTCTGCACAATTGATTCCCTTAGCTGACGTCCTTTACATCCTAAGAGTTGCTTTAACTCAATAGAAGACTTTAAACCAATTTTCCTCCCACAGTTAAGACTATATGTGATTTCCGTTCTGATCAAAAGATCAAGGTGAGTTAGGAAATCGTTTGCAATATTCAAAGTCTAGCAAAACTCAAAATCTGGTACTTATGACTCCCGAAGAGAATCCTAGATTATTATTCACCTCACAAGTAAAACCTACCCCAATTTTAACAAAGAATCTTTATAGAGGAATATACATGTGGAATCACAAAGTATGAGACGAAAAAACTTTGTGATTTCTATCTATCTTTCCTGATCGGAGTGAGACTCAACAATCAGTAGCAAGATCAGGATACACGAATTATCAAGATAAAGATAGTCGGACCTGGCTTCATGACGAGGTGTCAAACTCGCAAATAATAATTTCTACTTCTCTTTACACTAGCAAGTAGTATAATGAAAGCAGATTCGTCCCAAGGGAGGTGTGTTAAGCAAAAGTTGTTATGCAAATACTCTTAGCAAAGATGATTTTGTGATTCAAAATTCAGAAAATTACAAAGTTGTATTCAAATATGAAATGGAATTGATTAAGGAATCATTCTCGACCACGAAACATAAACCAAATCGATATATAGCACGTTCTTCGCATTATCTCGTTATTAACAACCCTAGGATAATTAGTACGCTCAACTATCCCGTTATTATCTCCTAAGCTCACCGGATACAGAAGCGCTCGACTACCGGTTTCTATTTGCCAAGTTTCCTAGATGTACGCTTTCTAGGTGTGACCTAAACAAGTGCTCTAAGTTTTGCGAGATAAGGTTGCTCCTAGTGATGAATTCAAAAGCATGAATCACCTACTAGTGTCAATTTCTACATATGGGTACTTAACAAAGTCCCATCATCAATACCCATATATTGCTACTTGTGTTTATATTTCTAGACAACTACGGGTCGAAGAAAATCTAAACTATCAATAGGATTATGAATCAACTATTTAATTTCGAACTTAAACAATCAACAAATAATCCATAAACATTATTAGCATGGTAGAAATCAAACAATAACGAAACTTGTGAGAAAACGAGCTATTGCATGTCAATTATAGGTTCATGTTTCGGGTTTTGAAATCACCCTTAATCAACGATTGTTTTAGCTACTCATAATAATGGAGTTCATCATCATCAATAATAATTGAAATAAAGAAGATGAAAAATAAATACGAAAGCAAACCCTAGCTGCGACTCTCTCCCAAAAACTCCAAGTAGAATACGTGATATCCAAGTTGTAAAAATCCTCCCTTTTATGTTTCTTCTTAGGTCAAGTCTTCAAAGGTCCAATAGATAACAGTCCACCAAGCCCATGTGTGAGAAAAACCCATGTGGAAAATACACCCAAAAATATGTTGTTGAAGTCCCAAAGGTTGGCCGAAACTTGGCCGGAGAAGTCGCCGATCAGTAGCTCATGTTACTGGGAAATATCTCAGGTGACTGTAAAAATCACCGATCAACTTTAACAGTCAATCGTCAAAGATAACGACTGACTAACGGCGTAACTGAGTCAGGTTCTGAGTCCAGCTAACTAGGCTGACTCGGCTAAATTGCCAGGCCAAAACATTTGCACTGGCCTGAACTTGTTCTGCACTACCATTTTTCTTCACCAGCTGTTCATCCTGCATCTTTATCAGCCTATCATTCATCTCAGCACCATTTGATCCTTGCCTTAAATGCAGCTTCATTAAATTCGACTTTGTAATTCCGCTACCATCTCAGGCTCCACTTGCTCTCCCAGCTACTACAACTGCAACCTCATATTAGCACAAGCATCTGTCGCTTTAACTCCATTTGTAATCCCAGTTCTGCTCAAATCCACCAGTGCCTTCATTTCAGCTGCAATATCAATTTCAGTCACTGCTCCTTCTTGTTCATTTGCATCAACTCCATTCCATTGCAGCTTGCAACCATCAATCATACCACCTGTAATTTCCTACACATACATCTAAAGCACTCATTCCATGCCCCTGCAGGTCATAATAACTCTTCCATGCCATTGTGTCTCTTAGCATTCTTGGCTTCAGTTTAGCAGTACTTCAATTCAGCCACACTACTTGGTCTAGCCTGCAACACACAGCTCCATCCAGTTACATCAATCCACAGCTGCAACACCCATTAGTCAGCGCCAGTACCCTTCACACACAGCCCCATAAGCTCGTGACAACCAGCTACAGAGAGTCACCTTCTTTCACTGACCTGCCGGCATCAAAGTAAGCTCAGAACCCCCACCGAAGTTAAGCTAAACCACCTCTGCCATGAACCATGGTTAACTAGCAACATCAATGCAATTTCCTCATTGTTTTGCCGGCTGAAATACATCCCAATACTCGACCCAAACTCCACGGAATTCCAGTAACTTTGCTTCCATATACAAACCCATGATATCTGTGCCATAAACCTCTTTATCCTTGTCTATCTTGTTCTCTTCTGAACTGGGTTTCAGTAAACTCCATCGACTGCCACAAGTTTGAACTACAGCTCCATAAAAAATTGTACCGCCAGCTCCAAATCCTTGTTCATCTAAGGCTTATAAAGCACGCCCTGAGTCCTCAAACACAACCGCAAATCATCCCAGCAGTACACGCCTTAGACTGCCATCATATCTGCCTCCTATTGTTATCTTCACTCTGCTGTTATCCATACAAATCCAGTTCATATCCCTGTAGTATAACCCACCAGCATCATTGAAAATACCCATTCAAACAATTGCAGAATAACCCTTGCAAAGAACTTGAAGTAGTGAATAAAAGTTCACTGAGGCCTTTTATCAAACATGATGTGTGCAGAATCCTGGTAGTATAGGAGATGCATATGTTGTGATGCTCTTAGCCGATTCCATTCTTTAATTCTCCCTGCAATTTGAATTCACAGTAAACCCATTCAACCCATCATTTCGAAGAGCAACAGAATCCATATATCTTCACATTTGGTTCCAATTATCAACCAACAACACCATTATCTTCTTCCCTGGTTCAAACTAGTCTTGAAACTCCACTAGATGTTCATTATTTTGAACCCAAAACCTGCAATCTTGAAATACAACCACCACACTAATTCGAGCCACAGATTCACATAAATATTCAACAAAAGCCATGTCTTTAACAACTTCTTTCCACCTGAATTTCAGCTCAAAATCTCGCATAAACCACACATCTGACCATGTCATTCCATGTATGTCTTGACTACTCTAAACCCCTGTCTCCATTCTGCGAAAATAAACCCACTGGCCATGGCTAGATCAATGGCAACAGAGACCCCATCTCTTTCTCTGCTCACAAACTGGTGACAAGGAAATGAACCTAATCTATCTTCTCTTCACGAATTTGGGGCATCAATGAAACCTAAGTTTCATTTCTTTACTAGCACACATGTGCATTACTCATGTGTAAACTGCAATGATTATGAACCCTGATTTTGGGCATACCAAAATCTTTCTAGGCATACTCAATAAAGACAAAAATGGTTGTGAAATAACAAAATCAGATATCCCCTTAACCCAAAATTTTTTAAATGGAAAATCTACCCTTTACGTATTAGGGTTAGTAATCTGGATTAGTGATTAAGATAATTTTCAGAATTATAAAGGTTGTTTAGATGAAAAAATTTGGGGAAAAATAATGATCAAAGTTTTGGTTAAGAAGGAGAGAAAGAGAAGGAGAAAGTGAGAAAATTGTAATTCTTGATTCAATGGAGGATGAGGAGGGTCATTCTTCATCTAAAAAACCTAGGAAAATACATATCAACTACAACAATGATCCAGAAATGGCTGATTTCTTAGATTATGAGAATGATTTTACACAAACTCAAACTCAAGATGATAATTTTTATGAGCCAAATCCAGATGATGAATACATAGATGAGGAACCCAATGCTTCTAACACACATGTACACTTCTATTTTATGTTTAATCTCACTTTTGTAGTTTGAAATCATCAAAAAATTGTATTTTTCATCATGGTTCGGCGAACCAGGACTATGTTCGTCTTAAAAATATAAGCCGAACCCACTAAATTGATGAACAGTTCGGCTAGCTGAATTTGTTAACGTTATACGCCGAACCTTCATTTTCCAACTTCCAACCTATTTGCAAGATCCTAGTTCGGCTTATATTAAAGTCTAATAACAAGCCGAACCTATTTCTGAGAGTTAGGTTCGGTTTTCACTCTAAATATCGTATCAGCCGAACTATATATTTTTCTAAGTTCGACTCATATTCAAAAAATCACATCAGCCGAACATGATACTGATTTTACATTAAACACTTAAATTCATACACATTTAGGGGTTAGGCTTTTTATTACATATGTTTTCTATTGTGCAGCCTTTTCATAGGATGAACCAAACAAAAAAAGTGGAAATTACTAAAAGTGTGAAGAAAGTGAAGTCTAATGATGGAGAATACCAAGGTCCATATTAAACTCATTAAAATCAATGTGATATTATCTTCAACTTCAAGAGAATGAAAAGACAAACATAACACAAAAAGAATGAGGTCATTCCGACATCGGACGAAAAAGTTATGGCCAAAACAAGATCGAAAAACTTGAGTGTGCAAAGAGAAGGTTCGGATGATAACTCAACAACACGAGCTAGCCGAACCTAGAGCCTTCAAATCAATATTTTCGAAGTGTTTACAGAGAGAGGTTCGGCTTGAAAGTGATCTAATCGAGTCACCGAACTCGACAACCACCGGGGTAAATTTCACTTCTCAGGTTCGGTTGGGAAGGTTTGCAAGGTATTAGCCGAACCTGACACTGTTCTGGGACGTATTTAATACGCATTTTGGGGTTCGGCTAAAAATTGACATTTACGGTTTAGCCGAACTGTTCATAGACACTTTCAGGGTGAAATTTCAAGAACAGTTCGGCTCAAAACTCAACTCAATTATCACCAACTCCACCATCAGAATCGGGTCAAAAACCCTAAGTTTTTAGCAATTTAACCCATTCAATCCATGAAAAACAACAATTAAAAGATTTGGTTTGTAGGGAATACCTTCTTATCCTCATTTCAATATTTGGAGCTTCAAATGGTTGAATTTCCGATTCAATTTCTGGTTCAATTGTAGTTTTTACACCTTAATCTTCAATTGGTTCTTCTTCTTTAATTCATGGATTGGAAGAGGATTTAGAACACCTGATGTTTGCTTTTTTCTTTGTACGATCCATTATATAGTTCAATTTAACCGATGATCTAATTTTCACGAATCGATAATTAATTACTAGCGATGAAAAAAAATTCTCGAGAGAAAAGGAAGGTGGTTTGGATGGAGGAAGAAGAAGAGATGTTTAGGATAGTTTATTTTTGATTTTAGGTTCAAGGGTATATAGGTAATTGAACTACCCAATAGACACCCCTTATAAAGTCACCTAGGATGGGAAAACTATTTTGTATGCCTTGAAAGTTTTTGGTATGCCTAAAAACAGCCTTCATGATTATCTCTTGTAGTTTAGATGCACTCACTTTTCTTCCAGCGTCTGTGCAAGTTAGCCAAGTTACTGGTGTATTAAGCCCACGACAATAGCCAGCAGGCCCAACACCCACTACTGCCACACCAACACTTGGACTTCACTCCATGTCCAGTTCCTTGCATTTCTCTGTTCTTCAAGTTCCAGTTTTACTGACAATGTTCTTGGCCTCCAATGAGCTTTATCCGCGTGCAAGGATGCAATCTCCTTTTGGCAATTTTTCTTTCCTTGAATTCTTTCACCAACAACAATAGTCTTATATTTCTCAGATCCACTTCTTTCCTTCGATTATATACATCACTAAAGCTGTCATGATTTTCAGACAAAATTTGCATCACTAAAGCTGACATGATTTTCAGCCAGAGATGAAGAAATAAAAGCAAATAATGAGAAATAGTTCGTCTCCAACAGCAATTGCACATGAAATAACACTTTTGCCCAATTTCTTCTTCTTTTGTTCCAAATGACTCCAAAGTACCTAAACACTCAAACAAACATAAGATACATAATTTACAAGAAAACTAAGCAAAGAAAGCATAAACAATAGATAAATATTAAGGTGTTTTAGACACCTATCACTTCACGAATCTTTAAGCGAAGTCTTTTTAGTCGCTAAAACTAAAAAGGATTAAAGGAGAGGACAACTATAGTTTACAATTAGGACACACAAGAAAAATGTCGGGGATTCAAAATTCCTAGTTGCTTTAGGTTCTCCTTATATAGACTTTCAAAATCAAAGGTTGCTTTGGATTTAAGCTAAGGTTGCTTTGGATTTAAGCTAAGGTAGCTTTGGAATCAAGCAATCAATATCCACCGTTAGATGAATATTTGATTTGAGATTAACACAGCAAAATATACTATCTGGTTAGGATAAAACTGTGTACAATGACTTGTTCATGAAAGGTTAGCTAAAACTAGCCAGACGAACTATAAGCTTAACCATTTTCATATAACACTTTAAGACTTTAATATTGAGTCACAACCATATGTTATAATGTGATCAAATATGTCTAGATGTGTTTTTTAAAGAGTTGTTCAAATGTCGATTATCTCATATAAATAATTCTGATGCATCTAAGAATATTCGACTTGGTAAGTACATTTACTTACTTCCAGTTCGTGAGTTATTTTGTCATAATACATGTATCGGGTTTGTATACCCTTAAGACAAAACGAGTTCAGGAGTCCACAGAACTTTTTCGGTATGCATACTAGGTATGTGTATCATCTTGAGTTCACGAGTCAAAAGACTTTTTTAGGTTTGCATACTCGGTAAGTATACCAAAAGTCGTTGCGGAACTATAGCTACGCCGGTATGTGTACTGGGTACGTCTACTACGGCTCCGGACCTATAACAGTTGTGCCAATATGTAAGATGGTATGTATATTGTCTTGTATCCCGATTTACAGTAGTTCTATATCCTCTAATAATCAATTTGAAACATTCCCGAATAACATCAATGAAACATATCATTGTTCCAGGTTATTTTCAAATGATTAAATTGAATCACGATTTAGGTCATAAACAATAAATTATTCTTAACCAAATTCATCAAGTATGAACAAATGTTCTTAAGGTTAGTCAAGATATTTCGAGAATAATTAACAAGATAAACTTGACTCGAAATTTGTGTTGTGCATGTAAAGTCCACTTTAGTCATGCGACATAGTCTCATAGATAGAAAGGTGGAAAACTTGAGTAATGGGTGGTTCAGTATTCACTTACCATTTGTTGTGAAGTTCTCCAAAAGCTTTAGTTGATCTTCGCCTTCAAACGATAGAATACAATGATGTCTGGTATTCAACTACACACTTCTATCCTGATTCGGCACTTGACCAAATGTATACTAGAAATCAAGATATAGTTTTGATCAACTAAATTTGACAGCAAGCTTGAGATAGCAACACTTGTGAGTTCGACCGAGCAATGCTCTAACAATCTCCCCCTTTGTCAATTTTAGTGACAAATCTATCAATATATAAGGATTAAAAAAATAAAGCTTCAAAACTCCGGAATTTATCATGCTTGATTTCCTTGGTTCTCTAACTACTTGAATTCTTCGTTACTTCAAGTTTCCAATGATTCTGAACATGTTCAATTCAACATCGTTGTTGTTGAAAAAACGTAGCGATAAAAACTTTAAAAATAGATATTTTTAATCGTCGTTATATAGAAACATAGTATTATTATCTTCTCCAAAGTTCAATTGTATCACAACTTCGAATTAATACTACGGTGATATGTTTCTCCCTCTTAGTCAATACTTACATCTTTTGGATAATAGGTGAAACCTATAGATGTTGATTCACTCCCCCTTACATAACGATCCGTAAATCATATGTATGTAGTGCGAAACTACTAATTAATTCTCCCCTTTTTTATAATAAAAATTGGCAAAGGTAAACGATGAGATCGTAATGAATTCTAACAAAAGATACTTCAAGACTAAAGAAGTACATATCAACTTTAATTTAGATGATATCATAGAGTATATAATACTTAGTGTCTCATCTAGGAGACTTAAGATACAAGCATCCCCTAAATATTCCACATCCACTCTCCCCACAAAGATATAACAATTAATCACAAGTTCATAAAGAACTCTCCCCCATTTGATATCATCCCCAGGAGAAAAACATGAGTGTCCTTACTTTAATAATAAAGCAGGATTTTTTCGGACATTGGCAAATCACATGGATTTGCATCCTAAACATCGAAATAAATTAATCTCAACGCCAGTTACGAACAAGGAGACAATTCAATCGATATGACTCAACATAAGTAAATCTTACGGAGTTTGATAATGCAGTAATTACACAAGAGTGTGACCACGAGTAGATCGATACTACGAAATTCTCACAAAGTTTATTCTACATTTGGTTCATAAAACTTATGGTGGGTTTGGATGTAGAATTTTAAAGGTGGGATTTATGGGTCCAGGGGATTTGGTGGAATTATGTTTCCCTTGGCACGTTTGGTTGGCCAAATCCATGGAATCACGTTTCCCACGGGAATAATTTTTCCAGCAAATCCTCCATATGGAGTCCGACCCCTTCCCCTAAGATTTTTTGGGAAACTTATGAAGGGATTTATAGACCAACTTTTTTTTTAACTCTAAATCCCATATATATACTATTTTTAAGACTATGAGGGTAATGCAAAATAATATATGGACTTTAAAACAAGAGAACTCAATTAATCCTAGGAGTTTTAGCTGAGTTACCAAACACATAAGAGATTTATATGAATCCCAGAATTTATAATCCCATAGAATTATAAATTCCTCGAAATTGTGAATTCTGCAAACAAACGCACCATTAATAGATTTAACTTTTGAGCATATATGAGATATCAGTTCAATTCACAAAAAGTAAAGGACACATATATCTCATAAGAATTTGCAATACATATAACCAATAATGATTAAATACTGCAAGTTCATCTTCCAAAAACTCTAGAATTTAAATAAATAAACCTTAAAACATGCAAGATGAAAATCGTTGGTAATAACTTGTGTACTCACAATATATGCTATACCAAACCTAGTTATCCTTCTAGAACACAAGAAGTTTCCTAGTACTTAAAAAATGAACCTAAAGAGTTTACTATGAAATTCCCAGATTGTTTCAACAATTTCCGTATTCATCAAGTTCCTCATCAATAAAGTCCAGGTTGGATTTAACGTTTTCAATTTTTTCTTCAAGCTTCTTTGTAGAGGATTGTAGCTCACAACTGAGTGCATGAACTTGTTCTAGCACAAGATTCAACTTGAGAGATAACTCATTAAATTGAGAACCTGGTAGATTATCACAAGGTGTGGTTTCACATTTGTCTTGACATGAATCACTCTCTGATGATTCAAACCGGATTTTCCTTGTACAGTCCAGACATCATCTTCCTTGCTAGAAAAACATGAAGAAGACATGGATAACGTACCCTATAGTGATTATTCTGAGAGAAGAAGGCTTTTGTGATACCGGTTACGGAACCCTTGAGAACAAATATATTTTTGAAGAACCAATAATTAATTCCTGTTATATCCTTTACCCTGGATTTGATGTGTTTAACACAAGCTTTTAATAGATTTTCATAATCACATGATCATGTGGCATATGTGTATTAACAACTCTTTACTTAACTAAATAAATAAATTTAGAGCACAAGAAGTATCAAACTTGTTGTTGTTAGAGAATTGCTCGGTCGAACTCACAAGTGTTGATATCTCAAGCTTGTTGTCAAATTTAGTTGTCAAAACTATATCTTGATTTCTAGTCTAAAATTAGTTAAGTCTCGGACTATGATAGAAGTGTAGTTGAGAAACGGACATCACGACAGTCATCATTGCGTTCTACCGTTTAAAGGCGAAGATCAACCGAAGATTTTGGAGAACTTCATCAACAAAAGGTAAGTGAAGACTGAGCCACCTACATCTCAAGTTATATTCACTTTCTATCATTTGAGACGATGTTGTATAACTAATTAGACTAGTATGCATAGACAAGAATTTTGAGTCAAGTTTATCTGGATAATTTCTCAAAATATAATGGCTAAGCTTAATGATTTTTTTTTATACTTGATGAATTTCGGTTTAGGACAATTTATTATTCGGAATCAAAATCGTGATTCAAGTTTATCATTCGGAAATCGCCTGGAATGGTGATATGTGTCATTGATGTTATTAAGGAATGTTTCGAATTGATTTAGAGAAATATAAAACTACTATTGATTCGGATACAAGACAGTGGTATCAGTTTTACTGGGAAAACTGTTATAAGTCTGAACCCGTATTAAATGTATTCGTACAAGTAGCGGAGTAACTATATACATATCGACTTACAGATTAGTGGTAGACATATTCTTATGGATATCATATTGAAAATCCGTGTGACTCGTGAACCGGATAGGTGAGCATACTCGTATGCAAACCATTCTTGAAATATGGTTACGGAACCGGGGGTGAGTATCCAAACCGGTACGCAAGCTTAAACAGTTTTGTGTTCTAGAACTCGGTAGCGTTTCCAAACCGGTACGCAGTTCAGTGCACTCCGGAACCGGTGACAGTCTTTGAGTTTCCAATTAAATCAGTACGCAAACCTTAAAAGTTTTGTGAACTCCGAACTTAGGTTTGGTGGAAAGTTTAAAAACTGGTACGCAAACCTAAAATGTTTAGTGAACTCCGGAACTCGGTTTTGGTATAAAGTTTCCAAACCGTTTTGCGAACTGTGACTGAACCGATTCACGAGCTACTATGTATTTGTATTAGTACATCTATTAATCATGTCGATTATACTTTCAAGTGTGTTTAAATTATTTCTTCGAGATAATTAACATTTGGTTAACTCTCTATAAACACTAGACTTAATTGATCACATGTTTGTGACTCAAAGTTAATGATCCCATCATCAATGAATTTTTCAACAATAACAAGGAATTATATGCTCAGGATATTAAAAACATGATGCATATCTAGGAAACTTCTTGTAAGAATTTATTCTTATTTTGAAGGATAACTAAGGTTTGGTATAGCAAAAATTGTGATTACACATAGCTATTTCCAACGATTTTCATCTTGCATATTTTTAGATTTATTTATTTAATTC
This sequence comes from Papaver armeniacum, assembly GCA_023531295.1. Classification (NCBI taxonomy): domain Eukaryota; kingdom Viridiplantae; phylum Streptophyta; class Magnoliopsida; order Ranunculales; family Papaveraceae; genus Papaver; species Papaver armeniacum. The sequence goes on from JAJJWW010014467.1 coordinate 18,617, forward strand.
TAGATTTGTTGGAAGATGAACTTGCAGTATGTAATCATTATTGGTTTAATCATTGCAAAACTCTTATGAAATATTTGTACGTTTTCATGAAATAGCTAATATTTCACATACAAAAACTCTGCAGTTGATTCTCATCCAATGGAGAGATGAGAATCAACTGGAGAGTTATTGCATGTGGCAATTCCTTCCACATTGTGGAGGATCAGGTGGCTTTTCAAGAACAGATTGATTTTTCAAAAAAAAATATTTAGGTCTAGGTCTTTTATCTACAGAATCAAGAGTTTGAGAGAAAAAGGATGAGTCTGTTACCTTTGAATTATGCAACTTTTCTTGAAACTCCTGATTGATCTTCACAATTTGTGAATCATTATGTTCAACTTTATTGAGAGTTATGACTCTTCCTTCTTGTGAACTTACTTCTATTTATGAAACAATGTAGTTGTTGAAGAGTTAGATTTTGAAACACATCTATCCTTCGGATGACCCCAATCTTTACACAAGGAACACTGAGATACAAGTGTTGTCTCATTGTAGTTAGTATGATATTCCTCTTGTTTAAGTGTGGAAGAGTTATGCAAGACTTTAAAACACGGGGAGTTATTCTGGTTGTTCTTATAAGAATTTCTTGGAAAAGACCGTTTCTTATTTTTATGAACATTAAGATCATGCGGATGACACGTCTCATTTTGTTCATGTTTCAAATTATCCAGTTCACATTCCATATTTTCAATCTTCTTGGTCCACATGTCCTTTTTCATTTGAAATTCAGCCTTCATTGAACGAATTTCTTCAATCAAGAGGTCAATTCTTTTTTTTGAAGAAGGTAAATTTTTTCGTAAGGAACGGCTAGAATCGTTACTATCAGGAATATGATCGTTATCAACACAATTGAGAAAAACTACATTGGCTGATTCATCCTCGGGACAATAGTCTAAGGTTGCCATCCAAGCTTTAGTTTTCTCACAATAATCCTTGTTGGGACACAAGGACATATGATGACCATGACCAAGACATTTCGAACAGACTAGTGAATCTTTGTCTATTTGAACCTTTCTATCCTTATTCTTAATTGATAGATCATTATGAGTTTTCTTTTTTCTCCGTCGATGAGTTTTTTTCAACTGTTGTATAAACAACGATAGAGTACTATTAAGGATATTCTCATCTTTCTCATAAATTAGTTCGGGACTAAGAGAATTATCGTTAACGATTTTACCCACGTTTGAGATGTAAGGACTGTCTCTTTTACTAAGTTCTAGATCAAAGATATTTAACTTTCCAACCAAGGTATTTCTGGAAGTGTTTTAAGGACAGTTCCTTTCATGATGGCATGTTTCTTAGATTCGTATCTTGCGGTAAAGATCGGAGAATTTTCATCACAATGTCCTTTTCAGGAATGGTTTTCCCTAACGCATAATATGCATTAACAATTCAAACACTTTGTGATTAAACTCATCAAACTAATCTTCATCAGACATACGAAGATTTTTTTAGTCAGAATTTAGGTTTTGAAGCCTAGCTTCTTTTTCTGAGGTATCTCCTTCGAATACAGTTTCTAAGATATCCCAAGCATCTTTTTACTTAGTGAACGAAATCACATGGTACTGAAGATCTTGGCTTTTGGCATGAATAATAGAATTTAACCCGTCAGAATTATATTTTGCAGCACTTATCTCGGTTTCACTATATTCTGCTATATCTTTCTCAACAGTGGTTCCGTCACTAACAACTGTTGGAACATTATATCCTTTTACAACAAGTTTCCATGTCTAAAAGTCATAGGCTTGTAGAAAAGAACACATAACAATTTTCCACCATAAGTAATTTGTGACATCAAGGGATGGCGGTATGTTTATCGAGATTGCACTTATGTCCATATAATCAGGTTGCTTAAAACACATACTTATTAGGTCTTTCGCGTGTTTTCATGCTTTAATACCAATTGAAAACGCGGGGTACCAAAATACACAACCAACTTTTTCTTAGGCAACCTTGAAAAGACGAGGGTACCCAAATATACCTCAATCTAAAACTTTTCTACCTATAAGTTCTTTCTCCGAAAGTGATTGTCTATGGACTGAGTCGAGACAATACAACTAATCAGTTCACACTTCGTGTGATCGTCTATGGATACGAGATCGAGACAATACGATAACAAGATAACTTGTGTGATTGACTATGGATACAAGATCGAGACAATACAACAACGAACTATGTTTACTTGATAAAAGGTTCGGTCTTAACCAAACACAATAGGATTGCTATCAAGTAAATAGGAATTAACGTTTGTGTATTTTACTTCTAATTATAATAAAACTATTATAATTGCGGAAATAGAAAAGTAAAAGACACATCAAGATTTTGTTAACGAGGAAACCGTAAATGCAGAAAAACCGTTTATCCAAATAAACTCATTTGTTCTGGGACCTTGTCCAATTGAAAGGAACAACAAAATCTAAACCAACTTCGTATAGTTGAGACCGAGCAACTCTATAGTTCACCTAGTTCCAATCAAATAAGTGATATTCCTTTGGAGTATTTGAGAAAGGAACAAAAGGTAACAACTCTTTTCAATCAAGTGATATGAGTTTGAAAAAAGGCTCTTCCGTATATCCAAATAAACTCCTTTGTTCGGTCCTTAGATCTATCTTTTCAACAACTACCAAAGTAATTGTCAAGATTATGCAATCAATACTTTGAATCACACAGAATTGTATTGATGCCGATCTACTCAACTAATCAATCAAATATACCACAAGGATAAACCGATTATAGTTGGATCCCCAGTCGATCAAGTTTTGTGCACACCAAAGATTATGAACCCAAATCAGAAATCTTTTTCGTCTTCAAATCTTCTTAGAATCAACTTGAATATCTTGTGATCAATCATACACATAACGGAGTCTGTTAACAATGGATTATCACAAGACGTCTTTAGATCTACAAACAGTCTAAAGATCCCCGTTGAAACTTCGATCTAATTTGAGTGAATCTTATAACAGAAGAGAAGATTCTCAAGCATAAACAAACTAGGTGCAATCAAAGTTCAACAACCTTAGTCAATCAAATCAATCGAAAACTAATAATAAACTGCAATTATCTAGTTTTCCACCAACGGTACTCGTAGAGCTTCCCAATCCCAAAGAAGTCTTTAAAACGAGCCGTCGTAAGAGATTTCGCCTAATTAGGTTACTAACCTCTCCGAATAGACGGCTCCACCAGTAACAACACAACAAGGTAGTTTTGCTGGCTCTGAGGATTAGTTTGCTCGAAATGGAAACTTCAATATTTATATACCAAGGAAGTTTGGACACCAAGGAATTTACAAAATCGAAAATATTCTCAAGATATGCAATATATTTCCAAATTCGGTTTCCATAATTCCTGGAAATGCTTTGTCCAAATATTGACCGAAATCTCAGTAGAAAATCTCCAATTAGTAAATGCACATTACCAATTTTTATTTTCTAAAGATATGCATTTTAATTGCTAGAAATTAAAAGCATATAAAACTAAAAACCTTAATTTAAAGATTCTCAATTTATTTTGATCCGGGATTCTCCTTTAGCTATTAAGGAATATCTTTGAACAATAAAAGATAAGCGTTACAACACATGTTCAAAGTGTGTCAACATCTTTACTTTGTAGATCCTTTTTCATATATACAATCTTGGAACCGATTTGCCACACTTCCAAACGAGTTTAGAATTGGTTCATCTGACTTCCAAGAACTATGTGATTGATTATCTTATTAAATCACCAATCATGGGTTTCACGGTTCTACCAAAACAAGTTTCGGTTCTACCTCCATGTGGGTACTAGAATTAGTCACGCTAGTTAACAAAACTTGGTTGACTAGGTACTAGGATCGGTTCCCACATATATATGGTATCTAACTTGTATTTGTTGCACATTTTCATAGGATTAGTTCCACAATTACTAAAAACTTGTTGCACCTCTTACAAGGATCGATTCCCCTTTTGTGATCGGTTGCACCTCTTACTAGGATCGGCTCCCCAATGTCCAAAGTTGGTCATACCAATTACAACAAATCGATCATACCATCTCAGGTGATTATTTAAGATCGGTTTCACTAATAAAAGTCTTACCAATACAAAAGTCAGGCCTTGTGAATAGTTTTACCAAGAACATAAACAAGTTATGAGCGGTTATACTAAACACACATATTGGTAATCCAAAGATTTGCAATGAATAACAATACCAATAAGCCTAGCGACCTTTAAACGAATGTAAAAACATTGTTTCCTAGGACGAAATCTTCACCCATACCCATACATAATCACAATAGCATTCATATGATTATGTCGATGTCTTATATACAAAGTTCAAAAGATAAGCATTATACTTCGTATTGTATTCCTTAATACTATGTCTAACTAGAATATAATCATTCACAGCTTCGCAATTATGTTTTCAATATGCACGACTTGAAAGATACGTTAGGGAATGAAACAGTTCAAGTCAAATATTACTAACCTCAAGTGGAAGGATGATGTCGTAGTTGTAGCTCCTTACTTATTCACATTCTTCAAGTCTTCACGTAATACTTGTAATGTCTCATATCCTAATACTTTCAAGCTAACCTATTTGAAGTTGACTCGATTAAATAATCAAGCGACTCTTTATATGAGTTTTAATTCACTAAAATATGACAACCAAACTTGACATACCAACGCTTGGTGGGTTCAACCGAGCAATGTTCTAACAATCTCCCCCTTTTTCAATTTTAGTGACAAAACTCTTACATCATATGGATAAACAAATTACAAGAATTCATTACACATATGCTTGATTCCCAAATTTAACAGCACAATAACCTGTATACATTCAATCCATAAATGCCGTTGTTGACATTTTAATAACAAAGCTAATACTCCCCATAATGGTAAGATAGGTAGATTTTCAATCCGCGCGTCTTTGTTATTCCCTTTGTAGTTCATATAACTACAAGTATCAATATGATATGCTACTCCCCCTTAGTCTATGCTTTACTCTTTTCGTTAGATAAAACGCTAAAGCACCAATGTCCTTTCCTTAGTGATACCAAATCAGTACAAATCAATATCAATATCTCTTGTTTACTCCATATATTTCTCCCCCTTTTTGTCACAAAATGACAAAGGTACAAGGAAATAAAAGACAAACCGAAAGGATCTTACAAATCTCAAAAGACTTGCAACCTATAAGAGTTAAGCACGAGGGTTCCACACACCATTTTTGATAACCAATATCAAAACCGAAACTACAAAGTAATTTTGTTTTGATATTTCACCAAGGAAACAATTGCCCGAAGCAATTTTCCCAAATAGTTTAGCAAACCAAAAAAATCGACTAAGCACCTTAGTTCCTTTGCTAAACCGATTGCACAAATACAATCGCTTGTTTGATAAGACCAAAATAAATATCAGAATTAACTCTATTTTTCTCATCAGGTTCTAGTTATTCAAATAATAACTTAGACCTTTCACTTTTAAACAAGACAAGTACTAGGTTAGTTAACTAGCATTTCTTGTTAAGGCATTCGATTAGACTTGAATAACCGAAACCTCCACTTTGATAAGTCTAACTAAGATCAAAATCAACTTAGTTTCTCTTATCCGGAATCGAATTGGACTAAACAATTCATCCCGAAAACCTTTTGTTAAGCCATAAACAATTCATACAAACCAAATAAATCAACTTGCATAATTATTTACCTCAACCGGAAGCAATTGAAACAACATAGACATTAAAGTACCGCAATTGCACCGAAATTTTGTAAGCCTAAACAATTGATACCAAACAATAAAGCAAGATAACAATAGTTTTTCTTAACCGGAAACAATTGAATCACACACATCCATACACAAATAATGGAATAAACATCAATTGTACCGAATTTTTTTTTTAGAAAAAGCAATGAATATATGTAATAAAATCATGTTTTTCTTAAAAAGGAAAACGATTAACTAACAAAGTCGTTACCTCAAATTCCGCATCCTCTTCTCCCCAGAAAGATATATCATTAAGCGCAAGTTCAAGTTAGAACTCTCCCCCATTATGTTGTCATCCTCTTGCAAGATAAAAGAACAACAACAACCAACCTTTACCAGAGAAAGGTTGAAAACCGGTTTTTAACTAATGTGTAGCAAAAGTTGAAAACCCCGAAACTCATATGCATTTATGCTAAATCAAAACGATTCAACATATTGTGACTTTTTCACATATTAGTTTCAATCGGAACCCCTTATGATCCTTTGATAAAGCCTACCAACATGGGCTAGAACTTAATCCTGCTAAACCAAAAAGTCACCCAAACCATAAGGGTTCACATCATATGAGATCGAATATTAAGGTTAGAAAACCGAAATCAAACATCCCATAAACATACATAGCAATAAGATAAATCATTCAAGCACAGGCTATGTAATCGAAAAACTATCACAAGAAAAATTATAAACTAATAATTTTATTCATAAATAAGATAGTTTTATTCATAATAGACCTTATACAATTATTGAAAGAAGATAAAAAGTGATGTCTATTTTCCTTGATTAATTATTACAGAATATAACTTAATCTCTAGTGGTGCTCTTGTTGTTCATTGAGGTTTCTTCAGTGTTCAAACTTTTGAAGCATGTCTCAGAGACTTGTCTGCAACCACTTCCTGTTTTTCAAGTTCTTCAATCAGAACCCTGAGTTCAGCAAGAACACTTCTTGTTTGATCAATTCTTTCTTTGAGCCAATCTTGATGTTGGACTGTCATAATGAGATTGATTCTTAGTTCTTCAAAACCATGGATATAGTCAATCATACTATCATAACGAATCCACTTGGTTTCGGTTGTGTTTTGTAAATTGTAAGCCAACAAACATAACTCATCTTGTGATCCAACGGAGCTATCAGAATCATAATCAGACATGATTTTTCATATGTTTTTCTTCTTCCTCTCTGTATTGATTCCTTGAAAGTCTTTAACCTTTTGAGCTTCCTCCTTATTAGCCTTTGTGACACTGCGAGTTATTGGAGGCATGCTCAGTTATTTAAATAGGGATTGATCAGGGTTTCAGAATACAAGCAAGAGATAGTTTCTCTTTAAGAAGAGATAACTTTTTGGACCGAAAATATCAGGAACTTCCTAAAATATTAAGAGAATATATTCTTTTTCCTTTGTATGAACTTCTCATGCTGGAAGGTTTATTAAAATTCGAAAATTCTAAATAAAACCTATTTTTGTAAGATTATGATGAACATGAACAATTTTCAGACAGACATGGATTCGCAGTCATCCATAAAATGTCACAAAAAAAATTCTGATAAACAAACACAAAAAAATGTGCTCTCGTTTTATTGTGCTTTTCTCATCCATCATTAAGAGCACGAAAAAGGATGAGAGTGCACAATTTTGATACAACTAAGTTGTATCGGTGTAAGCTTTTTATAGCTTACGGCGAGTATCAGAAACATAGTTCATGTTTCTGTTTGGGAATTTCTGCCCAAAATATTTTCTCCCAGGATAATGATCTTTTCTAACTCTAGAGATATGATCATGTGGAGAAGATGTACTGATGTGAGAATTTTCAGAGATAGATAAATCTCTCTTAATTCTGTCAATGAGATTTTCATATTATTTTCTTATTCTAAGGATTTCCTTATGATGCACATCAGCATAATTATCTGAAACAATTATGGGAAATTCCTGATTGTTTCCTTTGGCAGAGATTCTCTCTTTCCCTTTCTTCTGGAGTCGTTCTTCATCAAAACAAGAATTGTTTCGATATGGGTGAGGAGGAACCTTTTTCCAGAAGCGATTATCAACTCTTTCTTCTAATTCTTTTGAGTTGATGTCATTGGGTTGTGGTATATTCTGTCTTTCTACTGAGGAATGGTCTTTCAGTTTTTAAGACAAGAAACTTCTTTCAATATTTTTACCACCGTGTTTTGAAGAAGTATAAGTTTCTTGTCAAGTGACTGAAAGTTGTATTCCTTAAGATTACGATCACGGAACCGGTTCAAAGTTTCCTTTAGACAAGATTTCATCTGATCATCAATAGATGTAGAAGATGGTTTCTCATCCTCTTCTGACTTGATATAGTTGGGAAAACTACCATCATCTTCATCTGTTTCAGATGTGACTAAACTGGTTTTATCACACTCTGTAAAAGTCGAGCAATGACTTTTAGTTTCCTCAAAATTAGAAGAAATCACAACAGTATCATTAGTCAGAGTCATATGACGTGTCTCTTTATTTAGTGTAAGAGATTTACCAATAGCTTCTAGTTTGACAGTGAGATCCATATTCTCTTTGGCTAGAGCGTTTAGTTGACTGTCATTTTCTCTGATCTCATTCTTAAGAAGATTTGACTTTGTCTTTAATATTAGTAGCTTTGTAGACAGAGATTTTATAGGCTTTAGGAGTTTTACCAACTCTTTATCAGCATCTTCTTTTCCATCAGAGAACGACACAGATGTTTTCGAAACTCCTGGATCATGAGTTAACGAAGTGGTAACATCTTCAACTTTTGAGTATTCATACTCTTGCATAACGTTAACTGAATCAGACATAGATTATATTTCTTATAGGTTGGACCGCACCAAACACAGATTGTTAGATCTTTTCGTGTTTGCCTCCTCTGATACCAATTGAAAATACGAGGGTACCCAAATATACGTCAATCTAAAACTTTTCCACCTATAAGTCCTTTCTCCGAAAGTGATTGTCTATGGACTGAGTCAAGACAATACAACTAATCGGTTCACACTTCGTGCGATCGTCTATGGATACGAGATCGAGAAAATACGACAACAAGATAACTTGTGTGATTGACTATGGATACAAGATCGAGACAATACAACAACGAAGTATGTTTACTTGATAAAAGGTTCGGACTTAACCAAACACAATAGGATTGCTATCAAGTAAATAGGAATTAACATTTGTGTATTTTACTTCTAATTATAATAAAATAAATATAATTGCGGAAATAGAAAAGTAAAAGACATAGCAAGATTTTGTTAACGAGGAAACCGCAAATGCAGAAAAATCCCGGGACCTTGTCCAGAATTGAATACTATCAGGATTAAGCCGCTATACAAAATCTAAACCAACTTCGTATAGTTGAGACCAAGCAACTAAACCTATAGTTCACCTAGTTCCGTCTGTATCCCTGCGCCTCCAACTTGCAATAAGTCACGTACTTGGAACAATTCCCTTGGTTTGTATTCCAAACAGTAAAGGAACAACAAATCTGTTCGGTAACAACTCTTTTCAGTCAAGTGATATGAGTTTGACAAAAGGCTCTTCTGTTTATCCCAATAAACTCCTTTGTCCGGTCCTTAGATCTATCTTTTCAACAACTACCAAAGTAATTGTCAAGATTATGCAATCAATACTTTGAATCACAAAGAATTGTATTGATGACGATCTACTCAACTCATCAATCAAATCTACCACAAGGATAAACCGATTATAGTTGGATCCCCAGCCGATCAAGTTTTGTGCACACCAAAGATTATGAACCCAAATCAGAAATCTTCTTCGTCTTCCAATCTTCTTAGATCTTCAATAAACACCCGCACACAATCAACTTGAATCTCTTGTGATCAATCACACACATAACGGAGTCTGTTAACAATGGATTATCACAAGGCATCTTTAGATCTACAAACAATCTAAAGATCCCCGTCGAAACTTAGATCTAGTTTGAGTGAATCTTATATCATAAGAGAAGATTCTCAAGCATAAACAAACTAGGTGCAATCAAAGTTCAACAACCGTTAGTCAATCAAATCAATCGAAAACTAATAATAAACTGCAATTATCTAGTTTCCCACCGACGGTACTCGTAGAGCTTTTCAATCCCAAAGAAGTCTTTAAAACGAGCGGTCGTAAGATATTTCGCCTAATTAGGTTACTTTCCTCTCCGAATAAACGGCTCCACCAGTAACAACACAACAAGGTAGTTTTGCTGGCTCTGAGGATTAGTTTGCTCTAAACTTCAATATTTATAGACCAAGGAAGTTTGGACACCAAGGAATTTCCAAAACCGAAAATATTCTCAAGATATGCAATATATTTCCAAATTCGGTTTCCATAATTCCTGGAAATGCTTTGTCTAGAAAATCTCCAATTAGTAAATGCACATTACCAATTTTTATTTTCTAAAGATATGCATTTTAATTGCTGGAAATTAAAAGCATATAAAACTAAAAACCTTAATTAAAAGATTCTCAATTTATTTCGATCCAGAATTCTCCTTTAGCTATAAAGGAATATCTTTTAACAATAAAAGATAAGCATTACAACAAATGTTCAAAGTGTGTCGACATCTTTACTTTGTAGATCCTTTTTCATATCTACAATCTTGGAACCGATTTGCCACACTTCCAAACGAGTTTAGAATTGGTTCATCTAACTTCCAAGAACTATGTGATTGATTATCCTATCAAATCACCAATCATGGGTTTCACGGTTCTACCAAAACAAGTTTCGATTCTACCTCCATGTGGGTACTAGAATTAGTCACGCTAGTTACCAAAACTTGGTTGACTAGGTACTAGGATCGGTTCCCACATATATATGGTATCTAACTTGTATTTGTTACACATGTTCATAGGATCGGTTCCCCAATTACTAAAAACTTGTTGCACCTATTAAAAGGATCGATTCCCCTTTTGTGATCGGTTGCACCTCTCACTAGGATCGGTTCCCAATGTTTAGAGTTGGTCATACCAATTACTATAAATCGATCATACCATCTCAGGTGATTACTTAAGATCGGTTTCACTAATAAAAGTCATACCAATACAAAAGTCAGGCCTTGTGAATAGTTTTACCAAGAACATAAACAAGTTATGAGCGGTTATACTAAACACACATATTGGTAATCCAAAGATTTGGAATGAATAACAATACCAATAAGCCTAGCGATTTCCCTTTCGATTCACAAAACAAGTTTATGAATTGTACTTCCTTTAAATGAATGTAAAAATATTGTTTCCTAAGACAAAATCTTCACCCATACCCATACATAATCACAATAGCATTCATACGATTATGTCGATGTCTTATATACGAAGTTCAAAAGATAAGCGTTATACTTCGTATTGTATTCCTTAATACTACATCTAACTTGAGTATAATCATTCACAGCTTCGCAATTATGTTTTCAATATGCACGACTTGAAAGATATGTTAGGGAATGAAACAGTTCAAGTCAAATATTACTAACCTCAAGTGGAAGGATGATGTCGTCGTTGTAGCTCCTTACTTCTTCACATTCTTCAAGTCTTCACGTAATACTTGTAATGTCTCATATCCTAATACTTTCAAGCTAACATATATGAAGTTGACTCTAGTAAATAATCAAGCGACTCTTTAAATGAGTTTTGGTTCACTAAAATATGACAACCAAACTTGACATACCAACGCTTGGTGGGTTCAACCGAGCAATGCTCTAACAAACCTGTATGGACCAAACCAAAATACAATTTAATGAATCTCAATCAGGAATAATATAAAGAGTTTATATTTCTTTCTCTCACAATCAATATGTAAACAAGTCCGTGAACCTGATTATACCGTGGGAGTACTTAGACGATTCCAAAGATAAATATCCAAGATCAATCAATGCGGAAAAAGAAATAAAGCAGACACCATAAATTTACGTACAACCTGTGATATTTCAATTATAAAGATAAAAAATATAATGCGGAAAAAGAAATAACACAAACACCATAAATTTTGTTAACGAGGAAACCGTAAATGCAGATTAACCCCGGGACCTTGTTCATATTTGAACACCAAAATGTATTAAGACGCTACAAACTCTAGCCTACTATCAAAACTTCGGACTGGAATGTAGTTGAGACCAAATCCACCATCACAGTAATTTAGTTACAGTCACGTTTATTAAGCCTCTTGAATCTCGCAAGACTTTGGGAAATTGATTCCTTTAGTAGATGTCTTTTATATTCTAAGAGTTGCTTCAACTCAATTGAAGACTTTAAACCAATCTTCCTCCCACAGATAAACCTATATGTGATTTTCGTTCTGATCAAAAGATCAAGGTGAGATAGGAAATCGTTTGCAATAGACAAAGTTTAGCAAACCTCAAAATCCGGTACTTACGACTCCCGAAGAGCAGCCTAGATTATTATTCACCTCACAAGTAAAACCTACTCCGATTTCAACAAAGAATCGTTATAGAGGAATATACCTATGGAATCACAAAGTCTAAGATGAAAAAACTATGCGATTTCTATCTATCTTGCATGATCGGAGTGAGACTCAAACATCAGTAGCAAAATCAGGATACACAAACTATCATGATAAAGATAGTCGGACCTGGCTTCATGAATCCCTAAGAAAAGTCTTTTTAGTCATTAAATCTAAAAAGGTTTAAAGGAGAGGACAACTCTAGTTCACAACTAGGACACATATTAAAAGTGTCGGGGATTTAAAAATCCCGGTTGCTTAAGGTTCTCTTTATATAGACTTTCAAAATCAAACGGTTGCTTTAGATTTAAGCTAAGGTACCTTTGGAATCAAGAAATCAATATCCACCGTTAGATGAATCTTTGATTTGAGATTAACACAACAAAATATAGACCCTGGTTAGGATGAACTTTAATCAAACCGTGTACGATGACTTGTTCATGAAAGGTTAGCTGAAACTAGCCAGACGAACTATAAGCTTAACCATTTTGGTGGGGGAAAAAAAACTATAAGCTTAACCATTTTCATATAACACTTTAAGACTTTAATCACATTATAACTTGTCGTGTAAAAAAACCAAATGGAGAGAGAAGGAGCAATAATGCTCTACCTAGAGATAAAAATTTTTTCAATGTTTCCATGGAAACTCAGGGAGTGAGATTTGAGGACAGGAAGCGAAGAGGATTTAGTTCGTGGTTGTTGTTTTCGGATAATGCTGCTCGATGGCTGGTAAAAGTTTTGGAGGAGGGAAGGGATTTAGATTGTCAAAAGAGAAGATGGCCAAAAAGAGAAGGTGAATCCTCAAATCTATGTGAGGAAAGGGAGCAGGAAGCAGGAAGGTGTAGTAGGGTAAAAACTGATTCTGCTGAAAATGGTAAATTGGGTGTATCGATGAGAAACAAATCTAAACCCTAAACAAATGTACTGCACAAGAGTATTTTAATTCGAGAGATCAATCTGTACAATTCTGGCCTAAACCAAGAAATGGTTGTTCCAGTCTTTCTTCGGTCACAAAAAGAAGGATAAGGGTTAATCTTAGGGAGGGAAGCATAGAAGGTGTTGAGACCAGGATGATGAATTCCCAAAGGTGTGATTGTTCATGACTAAATTTCATAAAAATGGAACTTGCTTTCCAGGCTAAAGCGATGTTCTCCGTGTTCTCTGAATACTTGTATGTTATGTCCCAAAAATAGATTGAAAATCTATTTTTATATCAAGTTATGGTTGATCACCCTAGTCTCTTAGGAAGTGGGAGTTGTGAAGTAGTGGAGATCATGGGTGAATGTTGAAAAACCATGTCTTACGGTTATGGAAGATTGGACGGTTTGTGCTCCCACTATTCCTCTACTTGTCACATGTCCGCTATTTCATATACTTTCTCTTAATGGGCGCGTTGCACGCTGCACGCTTTGAACCGCCAGACCAATACCCTAATGAACATCCCCCAGTTGTGACATGTTTAATGTCTCGAGTATTTCGGTAGAATATAGCAATTAGTCATGATTGGAATGATTTATATTACTAAGGATGCCAGGTAAAAGCATACTTGTATAATTTGATTTACCTGGATGAGGCCCATATGTCTCGAGTAAGTCAAGTCATAAGAATGGGACTAGTCCTACATGGTAGTTGCTAAGTGGGTCTTGCTTGCAAGACCTAATTATTTCGACCAATCACGCGCAAGCTAGGCGGAAAGCGATCTTAAGTGACAAGTCAAACAGTGCTTTTAATGATATCAGCAAGACGTGACGGGTGTTCATGAAAGAATGGAGAAAAATATATATGAGTATGGAAGTAGTCACGCATATGTTGCAAGACATATGGTCTCATAATCATATTAACCCACCTCTTGAATGAAAGAGTGAATGGAAGTTTATGTTAATACATGAAGAAATTCGTGAAATTTCGTAATCAGAAAATTCAGATGTGAGACCCTTCACTAAAACTGCTGTAGAATTCTCATAAGAACTTGGATTTTGATGATCTGTGTAGCGCCCCCTAAGCTAGCAGCTGACTAATCCAAGAGATTAACTAAATAAAGAGGCACTAAGAATCTGAATCATATACTTAAGCATTTAATGAAGGAATCTGCTATAAAACTTAACCCAAAACTAACCCACCTCTGAAATATTTATATACAAGAACTCCACTCAAATGATACATATACAATAGTCATTTGGTTTATAAATAAAATATACAACATAATAAATATAGTAGAAGTTAACCAACTAATGAAATCAACGCTTGAGGCTTTCGCTGCGCAACTCTGATATGTCTCTGAAACTGAAAGTGGGAATGATCTAAAATGGGTGCCCAGTAGGAATAACATTTAACTTTCAAGTAATCACTGAAATGATCTAGAAAACATTACACATTTTTCCCTAAATATTAAAAGGCAATCAATTCACAGATTTAAACAATCATGTATATGGAACAAACTCCTTCCTCAAACAATATATATATTAAGTGTCGACCAATTCCTTACACACCCTATTAGTTTATATTAGTGTCGACCAATTCCTTACACACCTATTAGGCATAAAAGCTCGAATTCATGTAGATATAAATGAAGGAGAAGTATCCTATATACCACATATGGAAAATCTTGTTTTCCAGATAGGTGTCGACCAATTCCTTACACACCTATCATTTTCCTAATAAGTGTTGATCACTTCCTTACACACCTATTAAGCATACAAATGGAAATTCTTATTTCCCGAACATTTCATAAAGACATACAAAGCATCACAATTCCTTTCCAAGCAATGGAAAGATTAAAAGAAACAACAATACTTTCGGAATTCAAAATAAAACAATGCAAGGAATACACAAGCAGATAATGCATGAATTTGTTAAACATAAACTTTTGTGAAAGAAAACAACAATAATCACAAGAGAGTTAAATATAAATTCCCACAACAATCAAATACACGACCTCCAGCAATAACCAATTCTTCCTCATTACGTAGTCACTCATTTAACAGTTCCATTAATGAACATATAAGGTCAAAACTGAACATGGAACCTAAATGAAAAACAGGGAGGAAAAACAATTACCTCAAACTAAATCCTTCCTGCAATTGAAAACAACTCATCTTATAACTTCGATTTGATTCACCAATTCTTCTTAAGACATCAACCACCCACCAGTTCTAATCAACTACAGAGCATCGTCTCAAAACTATCACTAATCACTTCTAACACCATCCACTAAAATCATGTGCTTTACTAAACCATCACTACCACCACCACCAGATTCATCCTCAACTCAAACTCTTAACTGAGGAAACAACTTCATAACATTTCCATAATCCATAACAACCACAATATCAATAACAACACCACAATCTCCTAAGCATCACCAACCGCTGCAAAACCACCAACACCAGTTACTCACTGTAATCAATTCTAATCTAAACTACACACACATCTTCATTATGAATTCTACTCAACTCAGTTTCATTCATAATCACACAAACTCAATAATTGAAGCAATTTAATTCAAATTATTAAAGTATGATAATTCAGAGACTTACCCAATTTCTTTAATTGCTTGATAACATCTTCAATTTCACACAATCCCTCAATCAACTCAAGAACCCTAATTCAGTTCATCTTTTCAAAACCCCAACTTCTGATTCTAGTGATTCTCCAAACGTAACTCTTAATTCGTGACAAACCCACCTCCAATCAGTCTTTTAAACCTTGAATTTCATCTTCCTTGGCTTTCCTCACAAACCCTAACTCAATCTCTGAGAAACCTCAACTCTTGATTCATTTACCAAAACATATTCTTCTTTGTTTGAGTCCACGGTAGCCTTGAATTGATAATACCCATCTCTTATTTCCTCTGATTCATCTACTTCTTCCACAAGGAAAACCCTAAATTCAACTTACATTAACATCAAATCTCTTCTCCTGGTTCTCAATTAACTTCAACACCTTCACCTTCTCCATCGATACAACTACAAGCTTCCACAAATCACCCACATCAAACCAAGCTCGCTTCGTCGACTTAAGATCGACAGGAAGAAGAAAAGAAGAAAGAATAGAGGAGCAAAGGAGAAGAATGAAGAAGAAAGAAGAAGAAGAAAGAAAAGAAATGAGTTTCTCCGCGGTCGGTTTTGAGATAAGACCAACAGAATTACTAGTACACCCACTCGCTTCGATAAAGGTAGCCCAGGTCGGTCTATTTGCTACAAAGACTAATTTTTCCTTCAAACAATTATGTTGATATCTTCTTCATTCGATATCTAATTGACACGTTCGTGTAGTCCATTCCGCGTAACTTTTCGAGAGCTATTCAACGATACTAGTTTCGTATCTAATTCGTTGTTAGATTAATTCCTATTAATTAACGTTCGTGTTAACTAATCGAGTTATTATCGACTAATTCGTCACTTGACTTAATAGCGTTGACGAGCTTGAGGGTCTTTACATTCTCCCCACCTTATACATTTTCGTCCTCGAAAATCAAACCATCCATCTAATCTTCAAAACTCCCCACCTTATAGAGAATCATTTCATCTCTTGTCTAAACGCATCCAACATAAAACAAAGCACAAACCTATATGGCTTTCTATAAACAAAATTTGTAGCTTTAGGTTCAGTAAACTAATTTTTATTTCGATAAGTTACTGGTTCTAATTACAAGAGAAAATATTCTATAATAAAGTTTCTAAGTAAAATCTGGGATCTATCCGTTTATTAATAGAAGCAAGTCTCCCTTCCATGCCAAGTGATACAAGAATGCAGTTGCCCTGTCTAGGTTCGCGACGCCTGACAATGCCTACCTACTTAACAAGTATCACAGGAACACACAAGAATTACCAACCTCATTATTCCCGGTCTTTGGATTAATTTATTCAAGATTAATTAATTTCTAACTTATTATGACTAATTAATCTCTAAATTTAATTGTACTGATTTAACTTAAAAATTTTACTTCATAAATTATATAGCAGTTTAAACAATTTGATCCTCATATTTTATTTTATCAATAAGTAATCCTATTTTGATTTTACGTCAATTTATAACATCTGATATCCTTAAGTTTGTTGTAATACTATATATAATTTTTAAATTCATGTACCATTTAAGAACAACTTAATGTTATAATCATTATCCAATGTTACTATTATTATTTAATATTATTTTTTTATTTTTTTTACATATCAATTTCAATGTATCTATTTGTCAAAACCCTTGCCTCATCTTTTGTTTCATTATTATGACTTGCATTATTATTATTATTATTATTATTATTATATTATTTTTATTATTATTATTAATATTTTTTACATATCAACAAATTTTATTAGATTTGTTTTTGACTTGATATTAATAATTCTATATTTTGTTATTGTTATTACATTTATTTCATTTATTTCTTATTTCTTAAACGAATAAAAGTTAAATCGTAATTAATCATAATGCCAAGTTTAAGTTTATTATTAATACTAGATACTAGATTTGATCTAACTTTATTTCCTTAAATTTATATTATTGCTAAGTAATCTTTAAGTTGTACTGTTAATAAAAATTTACATTGATATTTACAATAACTCTAAATTTTATTGTAGTTAGCATTATATAGTATTATTATTTGCTCATCTTATCAAAAATTATTATCTTAATTATATTATCATTTTTATCATTCTTAATTTAATAGTCCAGTTGGTACACTAAGCCTTAATATTTTAAATATAATTTTACATTCACGTAAGGATTGATATACCAATTTTTTTTTCTTTTTCATTTTTAATCCGTATACTATATCTTGTTAAATATTGGCGTTGGTAATTTAATATGATCTAAATTTGAGTCTGTATAAGATTTTAATATATCCTAATAGTCTTTAGATTTTGCTTTAGTGTAAAGTATCTTACTAATTTATAAATTTATTTTCTTTTAATTATAATTTTACACTAAACATCCGAATACTATTGTTACTACTTCATGTATATTTATTTCAATTTAAAGATTTACAGGATCATTTGTTAGACTAAAGATAATTCGGTACAAGATTACTAGCAAGTTGATCTTTTTATTTTTGTACATTATATCCTCGCTTTCTTAAATCTAACACCTAATAATTATTATACTAACTATCTAGTTTAAACGTAAAACATACATCTCTGATTTGTAATTAGTTTTACTTACAAAATTTAACCGTAGACAAACGTTATTGATATTGTATAGCTATTTAATCATAATTATTATTTTTATCGTTATATATCTTTATTGAAATTTTAGTTAAGTTAAGTTGAATATAATATTAATTGAGAAATGCTAACATTACTTTTTTAAAATTATTGTCACTATTATTATCATCTATAATTACTATGTAATATTATTACATATTTTTTACTCATAACTTTACATAGTTTTTAGTTGGTAGCCGAGCGACAAGCTGAGCACCAACTCTTTTTTGAATAGAAACACCCAATCTATGAAAAATAAAACTACCTAGACCACTATCAGCGTCATGGCTAACTAAACAATTCTTCAGACGCTTGAAAAAACAAATAAAATCTTCACTTACAAATATTACTATTATAATATTTTTATTATTAACATTAATGGAAAAACTATTATTCTAACTACTCTTACAAATATTATTAAATCCCAACAATATTATTAACGTTTACATGATTATAAATTGTTGACCCTATGTATAAATCAAAGTACTCAATAATTCTTTTTTTTTTTATGTGACTTTCAAGATCTATCAATAGTACTAATCTCATTATTTTTGTAGTATTAGATTGTCTACATGCTTTTTAGATTAAGTCAGTGGATACTATTACTATCAGTGAAAATACAGTTATAAAGACGGTTTGGGCGATTAAATTAGGGTTTCTGCGAAGAAGAGTTGGGTTTGTGAAATTCGGATTAGAATTGAATTGAGGAAATATCTATTCTGAGGATGATGATGCTTGGGTAAGACCTCGATTTCAATTAAGTTTGGTAATTTAGTTTAAATTGTTTAGATTATTGAATTTCTGTGTTTGTGGATGAAGCTGAGGTTAAGTTGAGTATAATATAGAACTGTGGCTGTTGTTTTGCTAATTTCAGGGTGTTGGAGTTGTTGTGTTTGAATTATTGTTTAAGATGATTTGTGTTTGATGGAAACTGCATATGGAATTTAAATTAGTCTAGTTGTGTGTATATGAGATTGCAGGTCTTGTGAGTTAATCTAAGTGGTTAAGATATTGAGCTTAAATGGAAATGGAAAGTGTGGTGAATGAAAAGAATTAGAATGAATGTGATCACAATGAAGATATGAATGTACATGGGTGGTTAGGTTGAATGAATGTATCTGTTGATGCAGTGGTGTATTGGTGTTGTAAGCTGAATTGGTGGTTCTGGTGTGGCATTGTGGTGTTGAACTAGTTACAAATAATGATGGTATTACTGCTGCTAAGGGAGTTGTTGTAATTGCAGGTGAAATTGAAATGAGAACACATGGGTCTTTTGAGTTTGTGTTACAGGGAGAGTGTGATGGAATGAGTTCTTAGGTTTGAACTTTTGGTAGTTGAGCAGTGGTGGTGTTTTGACCTATCGGTATTGGTATTGTTGTGGATTTCATAAAGGAGGAATGCGATGTTAATGTAGAGTTTTGAGTGGATCCAGATACGGTCAAAAGTAAACAAGGAGAATGGAAATAAATATTTTTAAAATACCAAATCTAGCCTGATTAGTGACATCGTAATCTTTCATCATCAGCAGATCCGGATCCGGTCTGCAGTGAAAGTAAAGTACTATCTTCAACAGTTTGTTTCCAAATTGGCATCGTTTGAAGAACCCATGGCGATTTAATAGTCGTAGAATCAAGAGTAATCAACTAACCCTTTCTTTGTGAATAAAAACAACTTATAATAAATATTTTATTAAAACTACAAACTAACCCTTTAAAAATTGTGAATTCAAAAGAGATGCGTGATGGACCGATGGTAACGATCAAGCTCAAATGGCTTATTTGGATTCTCTTACGAAAAATATAGCTAGCGAGTTGGGTTGGGCTTTAAATAATTTTGAATGTTCAGATCACTTGAAAGGCTTTGTTGTACATTCTTAACTTGGAATGAGTTCTAAGAGCTCACCTGATTCATGAGACACCATGTTAGTTTTGGAGGTTTAGTGAATCTCACCTTTCGCACATATAAGTATAATCAGTGCAACTTGAAATTCATGTATTATTCTTCCCCATGTTTTTTTTTTTTTTTGAAAGGAATTCTTCCCGTTATTAGAAAGTATTATCATTTTAATTGAAACAATAAGCTATCTGAGTCAAACTAAAAATGTTCAAGGTTTTGATGTCGCGATTTGGTTATTGTTATTTACTCATCGCATGCCTAAGGAGATAAAAAAGTTAGGGTTTACGAAATAAGTGAGGGTTCGGTGAGTGCGAATTCGTGCACACTCCTTAACGAGTATATATTTCACATTTTAATCTCTACCGTTGATTTAATTTAGGGAGTTATGTAACGAGGGTCGTGATTCTAAACATGGAGGGTAATGGGGCCATCCGTTAAATAATCAACCAATCAGAAGAATATGTGAAATATACACTCGTTAGAAGAGTGTGAACAGATTTGGACTCAAGGTTCGGTTGATTTGGTTATTGTGCTTGGATCAAATTCAAGGATATTATAGATATTTCATTATTTTTGCTAAAAGTCAATCCCTCCTCCTAAATCGTAGTTCCGTCCTCTTAATCCTTCCCTCTTCAAATCCATTTTTTCCCTCCTAATAACATGACTCATGATACGAGCGCTCATCAGCTTTAAATGGCTTTATTTCTTTGCAGAACAAAGGCACATAAATTTAGGGTTTCACGGTTTTAGCCCTGAACTAAAAACCACCATCAACAGAAGGTATCTTTGAATCTCAAGAGTTAGAAGAGGAGATGGCAATAGATCTTATAATTTATGTATACCATGTAGTGATAGTTCTTATTATTAGGGTGTTCTTTGCAAGGAGATTAAAATTTTGCTGAAGGACAATAATCTAGTCAAGGGCCGGGCCTATTCAAATAGTACCTGACAGATTATTCTTTGTTCAAACTATATCAAGGAAATCTAATCCCCATCAAGTTTATGAAGGTTAAATTAAGGTGGATGGTTTTGTGAGATGGCAAAGGATTGCTAGAGAAGTGAGGAACCAGATGCAGTGAGACTCTTTCATTGATTTTTGGAAACCTCGAAGAATTTTTGTGAATAATGTAGTTGTTCACATTACTCAATCCTGTAGGAGGGAGGAATCAGTTAAGAATACGGTGACGAAAAATCTAGTTGTTGTTCAAGAAAATGATAATATTATTCCTCCATATGCCATGGTAAAATATGAGAAGTGGTTAAAAATACTAGGAATTCCACCTGATTTTGGAACTCAAATTAAATTTGTTTCGCTCCATTGGGGACTCATTAGGGGGCTCATCGATATTGCTACAAGTACTTTAAAGTTGATTAATCGTAACTTTTTCATGATTTGTGTCAAAGGTAATTTCTCATCAATTCAGCCGATTTTCATGGTGGAAGATGAAGACCAAAAATGGGAGGATTCCATTGAATGGGATTTCTAATTTGATCCTAAAAACAAGGCACCGATGGAGGAGTATATTAGACTAGTTAATGAGTTTGATAACAAAAGGAAAGTTTCAAATTCAAAAATATCTTCTCCCGCTATTCTAGGGGAAAAGTCGGTGACAGTTTCTGGATCGGATTCATGCGAGTCTAATAAGGCGAATCGAGGTACGGATTCTCAAAGGTTGGAGAACAAGTCAACCAATCATGTACACAACTCGACTTCTGATGTTAGATCAATTCCTAGAGGATATGTCCATGAAAGTGGTCATTCTCTTTCTTGCCACAGATCTCGGCTTTGTTGGTGGATGCAATCGGGATGATGTGATGGTGGTTGATAACACTATTTTTGAGAATTATAGTAGTGGGGTGAATTGTTCTCTAAATGGAGTTGTCACCATTACTGTCAATGAATTTCATATTCTAGATAATGGAGGATGTGAAGGTGATGTACCCACATCAAATAGATTGGAACTTATTAACAGTATCTTGGCAGCTGAATCTCTTGGAGTGCAATGTAAGAGTGGATGTGAAGTAGGAGTTGCCAACTTGCAGAGTACAACATTAACTTCAGTTATTCGTGATTTCTTAACTCATGGGAGTGATGGATGTGCAGGTGATTTTCCTATCACTTATGGAGTTAATGAAATGAATTTGGACTTGAGTGCAAACCGAGAAGGTTTTTCATCCCAAGGATTCCACGACGACCTTCAATTGGTTTTTCATGAAAGTCATGTGCAGGTGGATGATGTGGCGGAACTAGCTTCTCAAAATGTTGTGCAAAATACTCTTCAACTAAATTCAACTAAACCGGTAAAACTTTTCAAGGTGATGGAGGACAAATAATTAATCAGTAAACATGATTAGTGAGGGGTAGATTAACAATTATATAAATTATTTGGATAGGGGGTGACTCTTATCTACTATTTAAATCTATATTTTGTCTTATTACCATATTCCCCAATTAATATAAATATCCCCCAATTATGCGTTCTAAATAAACATTGTAGCAATGAACTAACATTCATAGATGAAATATATGAAAGCATCGTTTTCATATATGCAACTTAAGTACATTCAACGGTTTGTGCCACATACTTCATAAGTAACATGCTCAACCCAGTTATGTTACATGCTCGTACTCTATAACTTGCTCAACCCAATTTGTTTACAATGTCTTTCTTCTCCTTCTTCTTTTTTCCATCTTTATAAGGGAGGAATTTTTCGTCTTCAAAGGAAAACAATTGTTGTAATATACCAGGAAAAAAAATGCCAGGAAAGATGAAGGAACCGACGATCCTGCCCATTTAGAAAAAATCTTCAATGTATGATGCACTTCGGTTGCTTAAATCTTAGTTCCATACCAATGCTTCACCTTTTGTAGTAAATAGAATGCAGGTAACGTCTCTGTAATTTGATACAGTTTGAATTCCTCGTGTTTAGATAAGATCATCACAATATTTATTAATAAAAAAAAGAGAATATAACAAGCGCGTAAAACTTGAAATGTACATTATGTATAAATATAAATAAAAACTGATCTCATATCACCTCATTAAACAACTTGATTAAAATCCAAGGTTTACTAAAAACTGTATTAGTACAAAGTAAGCAGCCAACCATATCCCACTATCTCTGTTCCATGCATTAATAGCGTGTTTGGATCTGAAAAGTAGAAGTTTTTGCTTCACAAAAAGCTAACTTTTGTGCTCTTAGAAGTTGTTCTGAAAAATTATTACCAAACTGATACCCGATTTTTCGATTTCCAAAAGTTGAAAAGCAACTTCTAAATTTACATCCAAACACCCTACAAGGATAGAGAGCCGGAACAGTTGAACTATCGTTTTCTCGGTAGTCCTAAAGTTCGGAACTGAGTATATTTTTAGCAGTCATATGACTCATCACCAACGCCAAAACCACATAATGGGTATTTTTGGTATGATAGATTAAGAAGTTAATTAGGGTAAAAACACTAGGAAGACGCGACGCGACGCGATAATTACTTAACCTAATTTACCAAATTTACTGTATTAAGTTTCCTTAAACCACTCAAACTCTATTCAAAGTTTCAAACCCTTTCCTGTTTATATATCTCTTTTCTTCTCTTCCAATTCTTTTCATCTTCTTCTTTGTGTATGGGTGTTCAATTCTCTCATTACAGGGTTCGTTGTTCTCACTAAAAGTTTAGGTTTTTTTCGTTTTCGTTCAATTACATTATGGATTTTGAGAGAAAAGTGTTTGTTGGAGGACTTCCATGGGCTGTAACTGAAGATATTCTGACTGATTACTTCAGTAAGTTTGGAGAGGTTGTTGAATCTACCATTGTAAGAGATAAAGTCACAAGAAACATCAAAGGGTTTGGGTTTATTCTCTTCTCGGATTCATCTTCTGTTGATAAAGCTCTTGAAGAAAATCACACCATACTTGGAAGATTGGTTAGTTTAAACAATACCCATCTTTTCCGTTTACATCTTTGATTTAGTATTGCTTGTTTTTTCTGAATTCATATTGCTAGTTCTTGTTTTTTCTTAATTCTGCATAGTCTAGGTTTAATTTGTAGTTTGGGTGTTGATTTGATTTAGACACAACCTAATAAGCAGAGGTGGTTCCTACATTCAGATAAGACCCTTTTGTCTTGCGGAATATTGTGTTTACCAAAAGAGATACTAGGTCTCTAGATAAAATTTGACAAAATTGAAAATTTTAAGTACCCAATGGAGAATACTGAAATATGCAATTGTTCTTGTGTTCATTCCATTCCTAGGGAGTGTACCCAGAAGCCATAATTTGCTGTTTTGGGTGAAATTGAACTTATATGGTATGGGTAGGGGGGATTTGATAGCCTGTGAGAGGTGCAAGAATTTTCTTGCCACTTGCACTAGTTATTTGGTATTGGTTTTGTTTGACAAGGTTTTTTTTTTCCTAATATGATTATAGAGTTTTTGTTTGTTTTCTTTTTGGTGTTTAATAGGTAGATGTGAAAAGAGCATTACCAAGAACTGAACAGCAACTTGACCGTTCATATCAAACACATGGTAACAGTTCAAACAACAGTATTAGTGTGAGTGATGATGTTCATAACAATGACTGGTTTAAGACTAAGAAGATATTTGTAGGTGGACTGTCTACTATAACTAAAGAAGAACTGAGTAGTTTTTTTGGAAAGTTTGGTAATATTACCGATGTAGTCGTGATGTATGATAAATTTACTCAGAGAGCTAGAGGTTTTGGGTTTATTACTTTTGAGTCGGAAGAATCTGTAGAGGAAGTCATGCAGCAGAATCACTATGAAATGAACGATGTATCTGTGGAGGTCAAAAGAGCTATACCTAGAGATGGGCACTATAGTCATCACTCGAGCAATGGTTTTGGTACTCCTGATGGAAGAGGATATCGTCACCATAGTAATGCTTGGGCTGGTCATCACTTTAGTACTGGTCCTAATCACTTTAGTACTTATCCGCCATACGTTCCTTTTTATCCTCCTACTGGTGCTAACCATATGTATTTGCCTGGATACGGTATGGGTATGGTTCTGCTGAATCGCTTTGGAGGCGCAATGCCATACTACAACGGATGCGACTATCCCAGTTATGTGAATGATGCAAGAGTTGGTGTTACGGACAGGACTGATGGATCAGCTGTGAATGACGAACAAAATGGAGGTAACAACGAGTAATACAGTTTTAACTCTCTTGACATAACTAACTTTTGATCAAAGTTGAGTTAGATTTTCTTTTCCGCTTATCCGTGATCTTCTTTGTAAAAAGTTTATTTATATAATTTTGCAAATTGGATGATTTATTCTTATTATTTATGTCTATTATATCGTTGGTGATATGGTTATAGATATTTTCTGAAATAATCCTTAGAAATCTTATATTTGGCAGTATGAATTCTTGTTTGGTAATTAATGTTGGGCTTGCATTGTCTTGAAAGGAATACAACCCTCAAGGCCTCATTGCTGTTTATCAGTTGTTTGTTTGGTTATTGGGTAATTTGGGTTTTTGCCTTAGTTTAGTCTGCAAGAAAATGGATGTCAGGAATGAAGCAGCTGTAATCTGTAACTTACAAAAGCCCTTGTAGATGGGTTCCTTGATATTCCTAGAAATGTTGCTAAAATAGGATATACAACTCTGTATGTATCC
>JAJJWW010014468.1:0-30937 GCA_023531295.1 Papaver armeniacum
GGACACCAAAAACCACAAAATGATTTTGTATCCAAAATTCTCAATTAAATTAACCACAAGAGATCCCATGATTAATTTAATCGGAATACACAACCAAAATAACCACAAATGAATCTATGATTAGTCTAGTTGGAAATGATCACACAAGAATACTTATGGAGCCACACAATATATACATAAAATATGGATCAGGGAAGATCAATACTGCGGAGTATACAAGGATTCATTCTATTTTCCGTCATTTATTTGCACAATGACATACAATAGACATAATCCTCGTAAACAAAAGATTTTAACCTTTCTTCCATCAATAAATGACATAATAGCTTAACTTTTGTTTGTCAAAAGTTCATCGATCTTTATCAATACATGCATATCGACATATGAAAGAGATAACTTTTGACATCGTATGGGACAATAATAGTTCACGGGCCTTAAACACATATCCCATAACATATTGCAATATATAAAACCATAAAAGATTAATCTTTTGCAAAAATCATCTTCCAAACAATTTTTAAGAATTTAAACAAATAAACCTAAAAACATGAAGATGAAAACGTTGGACATAGCTATGTGTACTCACAATAATGGCTATTCCAAACCCTAGTTATCCTTCTTAAACAAAAACCAGAATAAAAATTCTTTTAAGAAGTTTCCTAGACAAAATAAATAAAACATCTCCTTGAAACCGATCACAAGCTAATATTAAAGTTCACGTTCACTTGACTTCACGGGTTTCAAGGCCTTTGAGCTTGTGATTCATAATATCAACTGCGTCTTCGGAGAAGATATCCTCATTGGGAAGTTCTTTAGCATGTGACTTTATGAGACCAAGGACAGTAGTAACCTTTTACAACTCAATTCTAACCACATCAAGATCCTTCATTATATCAACAAGTTGCAGTTTTGCTTCCTCAAAGTATTTAAGAAAGTCATGAACCACTTCAGCAGAGATCATATCCTCATTCTCAACATCTTGGTGTGAGTAGGCATAATAGCATGAGGCATTAGGTGCACCATCTTCTACAAAGAGTTCTTTTCTTCTTCCCTTTTGACTCGAAACCAAGACCTTTCTCAAGAAATCCTTCGCCAAAATCACCATAGCGAGATGAAGAAGATGACATTCTTGATAACCCCAAAAAATAACCTAGAGTTTGCGTCGTGACTTACGTAACTCAATGGGTTGGGTACTTAAAGGTTTCTTAGGGAAGAATTTTTTTAGGGTTTCCCTAATTGATTCGCGACAGTTACACACGTGGAACATGTACGGTTCAATCTCAATCCCAAAAAAAAAACATGAGTCGTACACACGACCTTCTTGAAAAACTCTTGCACTATGAGAAAATCTAAATGACTCAAAAAATCTATGTCTCATAAGAAGTACATGAGCAACACCTTGTAGGTGCCCAGACTTGTTGCTAGTCTCCCTACCAAACCCCTTGTAATGGAAGATTTATCTTTCTTCTAATTAATAAAAAAATAAAAAATAAAAAAAATACTTGTGCAAGCATTTTCTTCAACGATACTCATGCTAAAGACGATAAGAAAATAACTTGAGAATCGAAAACACCATTGTCAACAAGTATACAGGCATATCTCAACGAGGATTTTTGTATGAGAGATTTCAACCTTGTGATTAAATAGCACAAGTATGAGCACTTTAGCTCATCAAATGAATATTGTTTTTGGTTAAACCCATTTCTTCTCTACTTTGGAAAAAAATGTATGATGTGAAAAATTATCATAAAATTTATTATCATCATAATACGACACATAGTAAGGATTTTTACCTGAAGGTGTTGTCTAATGGAGTACACAATTTGTTGATGATTTCCTTATAACCCTCAATAATCGATTTTAGGTTGTCATTCATCTGCTCATATATGTATTCTTCACTAGATAAATGATTCACATCGAGTTAGCATTATCTCCATTTCCGATAGGAGAGAGAACAAAGTTCTTCTTGGAAGATATTTTTAAAAGATCTATTATTCTTTTGTGCATTTGAGGAACTCGTCAGTTTGTAGGGTGCTCCTACCCCAAACACGAAATTTGTAGGATGAATTTCTTGACAATCGTCCGTGACCTCGATCTTGGTTGAATTATGGAAAAAAGGAAGTACCTTAAAAAAACCCTCTAGATGCTAAATTTTATTGGATTTTTCACAGGAATTTTTGGTATGGAAGATTTCTTACCTTTTTGATTGTCAAACCATCCATTTATAGGTTATCAATTTCCGTTTGAGATGCGGCATGAATTGCGTAAATGATCTGCATGGCATTTATTACAAATGGACCTTGCATGCCTCTTGTAGTGTGGCCACCATGGTTGCATGGTTCTGCCACGTGGGATCCATTTGAAACGTGGCATCCACCACGTCATCCCAGTGTCGCCGATAAATCGATTGCCGCTGGCTAGGATCGATTCGGATGTAGCGTGGCACACAGTGTGGCACTGACATGGTTCGGTCGTGGCGGCGCCACGTCATCATCTTTGCGTGTCTTGTGGCATCGACACGTCATCGTTCTTAGGTTGCTGATGTGGCACCATTAAGAACTATGCGACATGGAACCTACCACATCATCGTACGTCTTGTATGCTTTGTTTTGTGGCGGCGTGTCACGTTGGTGATGTGGAACCTCGATGGCGTGTCAAAGATGATGTGGGACGCTTGTGTTGTGAAACTTTTTAGCCCATGGGCTTGTACATGGGGTGTTTGTTAGGCCTAGTTAGCCATTTTTGGGCAAACAAGGGAAGCACCTTAGGCCCAATGAACCTTCCTTTGCCACTAGCAGGAGTTTTGGAGGCCTAAGTTAGCCCATTTATTTGTGTAGAATATTAGGGGTACAAACATACGCCCCCCTCTTAATCCATAACTTGTTATGGGTTAAGAGTTCGGAGTTCCCCTACGATTTCGTATTTTTAAGTGTTACATAACTGCCCCAGGCGTGTTGTTCGGAGTGTTACGCAACTCGTCCCCAAGGATGTGTTGATTCTGTTGAGTGTTACACATCTTGCCCCCAAATGGTTGAGGTGACATATAACTCGCCCCCGGTATGTTTTGTGTCATCTTTGCTCAATCTTGCTTGCGCGGGTGCACCTCCTGCTTGCATTTGCTCGCGCATGGAGTGAAAAGTTGAGTTTTTTTACGCTATCTTGAATTTTCGATTTTTGCCAAAAAACCCTCCGATGCTAAAGTTAGTATTGGATTTTCACAGAATTTTGGTATGGAAGATTGCTTACCTTTTTGATTGTCAAACCATCCATTTATAGGTTATCAATTTCCGTTTCATATGCAGGCATGAATTGCAGTAAATGATCCTGCATGGCAGCTGTTACAACTGGCCCTTGCATGCCTCTTGTAATAACTGGCCTGCATGCCTCCTGCCATAATTCTCTGCATGAAGTTGCATGGTTGCATGGCTCTGGCATTCATCCCCTGCATGGCTCCCAGAATATTCCAGAAACTTCCATTATGGTTAAGGAATTACAATGGGGTGTGGATAACCAAAGGTGTAAGAGAAGTGGGTGTAATCATCTAAGGGCCGCGGGATTAAGCTGCGTCGTGCCACATAGAATCGGGATTACGGATTTAAGTTGCATCGACATCACCGAATATTTTCATCTTTAGATTAATGCGTGATCTTAATGTCGCGATTAATCGCCTTGATGCCGCTCGGCTTGGGCTTTGGCACGCGGCCGCTCTTTCGCCGGCGGATGTTTCTGACGTGGCACACAGTGCTGACGTGGCGCACTGTGCTGACATGGTTCCTGTCACGTCACCTCGGCGGCTGACGTGGCGACTGACACGTCATCGTCTATGCTGAAGTGGGATCCATTTGCTGACGTGGCATCCACCACGTCATCACTTCTTGGCGTGGCTGATAGGTTGCTGACGTGGCACCTCGGTCTGCAGAGCGTGTCGGCCCGACACGTCATCGTTCTTGATGTGGCACCATTAAAAACTATGCTGACATGGCACCTACCACGTTGGTGATGTGGCACCTCTGCTGACGTGTCAAAGATGATGTGGGACGCTTGTGTTGTGAAACTTTTTAGCCCATGGGCTTGTACATGGGGGTGTTTGTTAGGCCTAGTTAGCCATTTTTGGGCAAACAATGGAAGCACCTTAGGCCCGATGAACCTTCCTTTGCCACTAGCGGGAGTTTTGGAGGCCTAAGTTAGCCCATTTATTTGTGTAGAATAGGTACAAACATCGCCCCCTCTTAATCCATAACTTGTTATGGGTTAAAAGTTCGGAGTTCCCCCTCGATTTCGTATTTTTACGGAGTGTTACATAACTCGCCCCCGAGCGTGTTGTTCGGAGTGTTACGCAACTCGTCCCCAAGGAGGTGTTGATTGCGTTGGAGTGTTACACATCTTGCCCCCAAATGGTTGAGGTGACATATAACTGCCCCAAGTATGTTTTGTGTCATCTTTGCTCAATGCTTGCGAGGTGCACCTCCTGTCTTTGCATTTTGCTCGCGCATGGAGTGAAAAGTTGAGTTTTTACGCTATCTTGAATTCGCGCGGGGGCCAGTGCTATTCAAGATGCGCACGAGTTTGGGATGTGTACATTTTCACGTGCCCGGACAGATGAAAATGTTTGCCACATTTGTTGCTGCACCACATGATGGGGATAAATTTGAGATAGGGTAGAAATGCTCGAACTGTGCATTCACCCTATCCACAGTGTCGAGGCGTTCTTGATGATGAGACTCTGTTGTATTGTTTTGTCATTTGAGTGTATTTGTGGAGTCGATCATAAGCGGCGACTTATAATTAACACGAACAATATTGATAAAGTCTGGAATACCAAAATAATGTTGAATTAAAATTTCTAAATTGAAATAACAAGATAAATACCTACTGTTTTGACCACAGCTGCCTCGTTAAAACCTTTGAGTGGAAAACCCAGTGGGACAAAACCATCAAAAAGGAAAAAGAGTGCAGCACAACAGGATTTGAATCTACTTCTAATGATAAAACTTTTTCAAGTGGAACGAATTCCACGGCTTCCATGGCTTCGAATCCTCAGTTCCGTCGAGATTCCTCAAGTAGTAGGATCCACGAGATGCTGGTCTATCCACTATGTATGGGCCTTCCCAGTTCGCTCCGAGCTTCCCACAGTTTGGTTCCATTGTGGCTGCTCGGGTTTTCTTCAAGACATATTCCCCTGGTTTGAACGACCGTTCTACGACCTTGCGATCATATCAGACACTGATTGCTGGTATCGGACCGAATTGCTGCAAGGCTATTTCTCTTTGTTCTTCCAGCAACTCTTTATCCAAAGCCAGTATGCTGTCGTTTTTTCCAGACTTGACAGCACGAGTTTTGGTAGTCTTGAGTTGTACCTCGGTGGGTATGACTGCCTCTGTCCCATACGCCAATGTGAATGGAGAAAATCCGGTGGATCTTTTTGGGGTTGTTCGATAGGACCATAAGACTCAGGGAATTCTTGAGTCCATTTCCCTTTCGCCTTCTCGGTACCATTTCTTGAGGTTGTCCATAATAACTCGGTTGGTTCTTCACTTTTGCCCGTTGCTTTGAGCATAGTAAGGCTGAGAAATTGTGGCGGATATTCGAGGCCCTTGCAAAAGTCTTTGATTTCTCCTGAACCGAACTGCTTCCCATTGTTTGATATTATCGCGTCTGGGATACCGAACCTGTAGACGATATTCTCCCATATGAACCTTTTTCACATCATGTCTGGTGACGTGTACCAGTGCCACTGCTTCGACCCACTAGGTGAAATAATCGGTAGTGGCTAGTACGATCGCGCCTCCGGGAGCTTTGGGAAGCGGCCAGAAATGTCTAATCCCCACATAGAGACGGCCGGGGACTAAAAGCTGGATGTAATTCGTTGGCGGGCCTTTTCGGAATTGGAGCGTGTTCTTGGCATGGCACACATTTTGCGCGTATTCTTTAGCGTCTTTTACGCATGTACGGCCAAAAATACCCACAGGTAAGTATCACGATGCGTGAGGCCCAGCCCTCAATGGCTGCCACAAATTCCCTCATGAGCCTCTGCAGTATCATTTGTCCTTCCTCGGCGTACAAGTCATCGCAAAAAAAATGGCTCCAAAGCTACTGAGTTTTGCGGTATAACATCCCTTCGATCATTGAGTATCTCCATGAGTTCTTTTTCACCTTTGCAGCCCAGGTTTCTCATTTTCGGGGAGTTCGCGGTTGTTAGGTGATTTTATGTATGGTTGGCCTTCGATCAGCAATATTTTCAACATGGCCAGACTTATACGTCATACTGATTTGTCAGCAATCCATGTTCTTGTCGATGTTCTCGGTATCCCCTTGTGGCGTTAGTGCCCTCTCGCCCCCCACTAGCGTGTTCGAGAGTCGGAACAAGGTGGTTGTCGGAGATGCTAGGTAACTCTTGGAAATCTACACAACGAAAGCGGTGGAATCGGTTTCGCCCCATTGCGGAAGAAAGATATCCCTAAGCGTCGCATGCCTGTTTTCCAACCCGGTCTGCTTCAATGGATAATTGGTCGAATTTATTTGCCAGCTCCTCATATGATCCAAATACGGTGCCATTCTCTCTTCCTTGGCTCTGTAGGTCCCCAACTGGTTAACCACTAGCATGGAATCGGTGACCAGACTTTACGTTCTTTGCATCTAGTGTTTGTGACTTTTAAACCGATTATTGCAGACTTCATATTCAGCTTCATTATTTGATGCTTGGAAACCTAGCACAGTGGCTTTTCGATCCTCGAACCGCCGGAGTAAGGATGGCGCATCCAACTCGCCACCACCAACATTTGATGACCCGTGAACATATCCATAATGGTTAAGGAGCATCAATCTCCATTGGACGCCCAGGTCTGATCGATTCTTGGCTCAGTGGGTTTTAACAATTCCTCTTCTTCTCCAGCCTTCGTTTCTATCGTCACAGAAAATGCGCTAGCGGCGCAGCCGGGGCGTGTCCTTTTACTACCCAGTTACGGTTTCGTACTTGATCTCATCGCCCCAAGAAAATTTGACCATGGCTAGGCAGTTTGGAATCATGACACGTTCAAGGATTCTCTTTAGCGGGTATTAGAATATACTACGATTCGCCTTCCTTGGAAATAAGGCTTGAGACGACGAGATGCGTGAAAAAGTGCAAGCGCTATCTTTTAAATTTTCTTATGTAGTGTTTTAGCCCCGTCATGGGAGTTCTCACGAAATAAAACAGTTTCTCATATGGAGTGCAGAACAAACAAGCGACCGCACTCACGCGTTCTCCGTTGTAGCCGGATATACTCAGACGGAGTTGTCCAGTTTTGGACTCACCAAAACTTGGGGAGTTGATAAATCTTGATCTCATCAAAGCCTTTTCACACTCATCAGTCAACCAAAATTCTTGCTTTTTTCAAAACATCAAAAAATGGCTTGAATCGATCCACGATCGTGAAATGAAGCGGTTTAAAGCGCTAATCGCCCGCTAGTTTCGGACCTCCTTCTTCGTTCTCGGGATGGCATTTCTTTGATGGCTCCCGATTTGCTCCGGATTCGCCTCAATTCTCGGCGTCATCAAGTATCCAAGGAACTTTCCCGATGTGGCCGAATGAACATTTTGGGATTGAGCTTCATACGATATTGCCTTAAGATATCAAACGTCTTTTGCGAGATCAAGAAAATGCGATTCCTTTTGCTCGGATTTCATTACCTTTATCATCGATATATATCTTCCATCGACTTCCCAATTAGATCCTTGAACATATGGTCCACCAGAGATCTTGGTAGGTTGCCCTGCGTTCTTTATCCCGACGGCATTCTGATAATGATGAACTCCTCATCCGATTTAACGCATATCTCTTGATTATCCTCGAACAAAGGTATTTGAGTTATAGCCCGTAAAACCCGTCCATGAATGACGGTCTCCCAAATCCTTCGGACATGCTTTATTCAAATCGGTAAAATCGTCTGATTAATTTTACCATTCTTCTTCGGAACAGGTACGACATTTGACGACCAACGTGGATATTACAGCGGTCGAATAAAGCTGCTTCCAACGCCAGTTTTTCGGCTGCGGTAACTATCCTTTTGCTTTGTGCCATATTCACGATTTTACATCGAACATGATGGAAATTCTCGCCGATGTTTAGCACAGCATGGCAAAGCTACATTCGGATCTATCCCTGGCATTTCAGCAAAACTCCATGCGAAAACATCGGCGTTTGCCCTTAGCGGCGTAATCGGACCATCGTGTTCATGTGCGGGCGGATCTGCCCCTCGCGAGCGATGTTTTGTGCTCCTCATCTCCAATACGGACCTCGATCGGTTTCTCATTATTTAAGTATTCATTGCGTCCTCTCCCTATATGATTACAGGGGAGATGATTACGTAATTGCTATTTGCGCCGGCTCGTATGATCTGGTTTCGTTAACCCCGACTTCTTGTACTCGTCCATTGCACTCGTGACACTTGTGGCGGCCATCGGTCGCCTCTCACCTTCACGACTCCTTAACTGGGTAATAAACTTCAAGCATTGATGATTAGATGATGTGGTACCTTAGATCTCATGCAGCCGGTCTCGATCACAATCGCATTGTAGGGTGCTAAACAATCCAACAACAAAGAAAGTGCCCAAGACGGACTTGTCGGCCCTTGTTATAGGTATCTTCACTTTTCCAGTAATCGCCTTTAACCCGCGCTGAAGCGGAGTAATTGGATTTTCATCCTCCTCGATCAAGTCGTGTGGGGATTCACTTAGAGGAAGTAAGCTCTGAAAACCTTGGCTATTTTGAGCTTCTACATCAACTAGAATCCGGTGTACACGAAACATACCAATCCAGCGAGTTATAGCGATAGCGTCATTGTGGGGAGCATATACACCTATCATATGCGCATCATAGGAGACTTCGATCTTTGTGCATCAAGTTCGGTTTCTGCTCCATTCTGCATTGACAAAATGATGTGATTTGTCAAGTACCATTCTTTCTTCTTTTGAGGCTTCCTCAGTTCGTCGCCGATGCCGTCCGGTCATTGAATGGATCTGGCGTGGCTGGCGTTAATCACATGTGCGTTAATCGCGTTGGTCGTGCCAAAGTCCGGGACCTTTTCCAAAGTCCTTTTTTCACGTACTTTGCGGCTTAAAGCGTCGATCATTCGTTGAATCTCCATACGTAAAGCGGCGGTTCTCAGTTTGAGACATGGTCTTTTTATGGAACTTACGATATTTACTTCTATCCGTTTATCTAGTGTTTTACTGGCACGCGCCAAGGGCGTGGGGGGCTCAAATCCTTGTGTATTTTTAAATGCTGACTCTGTGACACCCATGCTTTCAGTGAAGTCGACTTCATATAACAGAAAATTACGATACCGGTTCCATGCGTTCACCTTGATTTTTCTCCGAACATCCCCGCGATCATTCGATGTCCGTTCGAGCCCGGTTCTTGGATTTTTCTCTCTTACCATCGCTTGGATGATTGGATGATTTGTGAACTTCTTCTCGAGCTTTAGAATCGTCCTCCACCGGGCGTACTCTTCTACTCTCGGTCATATAGTTCTTCCAAAGTTTTTGGTGGTCTCTTGACCAAAGAACTGAAACACTTTCTTTGATCATCTTTGGTAAGCTTGTTTGTATGCCGCAATGACAACTTGGTCGTTGGCTCCATCCACGTCCGCTAATTCTTGCTTGAAACGCCTAGTGAATTGTCTGATGCTTTCCTCCTTCCAATTCTAAAAGGAACAGTGAATGGCATCCTTTCCAGTCACGTTTGTTGTACTTATAGTTAGAGCAAAAATCATCGATCAGCTTATGAGTAAGTCCCGATCGACGCCGTGGCCGAAGTTTGATTGAACCACGTTATATCTCCTCCCGTCAGGGATTATGGAAACATTTTACACATCAACTCGTCATTTGTCCGCTACAAGGACATGGCAGTCTCATAGTGTAAAACGTCTTTGATCCGGATCATCCAGTTTTCTCACTTAGAATTACAGTAATTTTGGAACTAAAAAAATTTATTGGCGGCTGAATTCTCTCGATAATACTATTGGAAATGAGCTCCTGGCTGCTCGATGTACAGCCTTTCCATCTTTTCTTCTCGGGATTGTTTTTTCATCATCACTTTCTCGATCATCTTGGCAAGACAAGCACATTATCGCGTCTAGTCGCCAGGATAATGCCTTCTTTCTCATAATCCAGTCCTACGGAATATGATTATTCGATCTTATTTTCTTCCTTCGGTGCGGAATAGTCTCTCGCCCATCCTCGCACTCCGAACGAGCATAGTGATCGTCCAGAAAATTTACCCTCGTCGTGTTGGTCTCGAGTTTCATTCGTCATTCCCGAGCCGTTTGAATGAGACGTAGTTCCCATTTCGCGCTCTGTTGGGTTGCGTTGTCAGATCCCCGCTCGCCCGGGTCGTTTCGATAATTCTCCGGTGACCAAATAGATTCTGTCGGGTCGATCAAGATTGATCACATCTGTTAGAATCTGCGACTTGTGGTTCAATCCGATTTCCAAGGCGTTGCCATACAGATCGGAGCCTCGATTATTCAAAACACGAGACCTAGGTCGAGGTTGTTTTTCACGTTCTAATCTCGAGAGCATTCTCCTTATCTAGCTCGTCTAGCCGATCCGATAGTTGCTCTTCCTCCGTACTAGGAGTCGCGGGTGCGGCCATCACGCAGATCCCATCGATTGCGATTCCTCCTAGATGGGCGATCGAATGCATACCCTTTGTTTCCCACGAACATCGGGTTTTCCTCATTAACGTCAATAACCCCGTTGCTCGATCACCGTTGTTTTCCTTTCTCCGATTCGAGATCTGAGCTCACATCACGAAAACGATCTCGATCTCGTCCACGATCCGGTGATCCATTACGAGTATGATCTTGACCCCGTCTGTTTCCGGTGGGTATAGCGGTGCCGATTTAACTCATTTCGTTTCTCTCAATTTCGCGTCTCTGGCGGCGAAGGAATTGTTAGATTGGACCTTCGTGCGGTCTGTCTAACTATTGCCCTTTCGATTTGGTAACACACGATAATCTTTTCTCGAAAACCCTTTCGGCGCCACTTTGTTTGTAAGGTAAAATTGCTCCTACCCCAAACACAGAAATTTGTAGGATGAATTTGCTGACAATCGATCCGTGACCTCGATCTTCAGTTGAATTATGGAAAAAGGGGGGGAATTTTGCAAAAACCCTCCGATGCTAAAGTTAGTATTGGATTTTAATAGAATTTTTGGTATGGAAGATTGCTTACCTTTTTTGGTTGTCAAACCATCCATTTATAGGTTATCAATTTCCGTTTGAGATGCGAGCATGAATTACTGGTAAATGATCCCACATGGCAGTCCCCCACAACTGGCCCTTGCATGCCTCTTGTAGTAACTGGCCCTGCATGCC
Source organism: Papaver armeniacum (assembly GCA_023531295.1). NCBI lineage: Eukaryota > Viridiplantae > Streptophyta > Magnoliopsida > Ranunculales > Papaveraceae > Papaver > Papaver armeniacum. The sequence continues at coordinate 11,359 of JAJJWW010014468.1, forward strand.
TCCCTGCCATAATTCTCCTGCATGACTGCATGGTTGCATGGCTCTGGCATTCATCCCCTGCATGGCTTCCAATATCCAGGGAACTTCCATTATGGTTAAGGGATTACAATGGGGTGTGGATAACCAAAGGTGTAAGAGAAGCCGGTGTAATCATCTAAGGTCCGCGGGATTAAGCAAATCGTGCCACACCGAATCGGGATTACGGTTTAAGTTGCATCGACATACACCGAATATTTTCATCCGCCGATTAATCGCCGCTGGATGCGTGTCGTAGGTGCAATCAAATTAATATCTTATTTCCACTCAATTAAAAATAATATAATGGAAGTCAAGTTCGTTCCCACGAGGAGCAAAGAGATTCTAGTTGTAAAAATTGTCACAAAAGGGGGGTGTAAAAAGTAAAAGAAAATAAACAAAGCAATTAAAAGATAAAGTTGAAATCAATAAGAGAGACAAGACCAAGGTATCCCTTTGTTGCAAAACAATGATTCAAGTTATGTTTTTCATCCACATGTTATTAGTCACAAATTATCACCAATAGTAGGTGGCCAGCTAGATCGGTGCTAAACCCCTAAATCCCTTATATCACTTAGGACACGGAAGTTCTCACTACCTGGATTCTATTTACCAAACCACCTAGTAGTAGATCACTCTAGATGTAATTTAAATAAACGCATTAAGATTCATGAACTTATTAGGGTCAATATTAGTAAGTTAGACTCTTAGATCAAGGTCTACTTGCTAACGTTGTTTTCACACACAATTGCTCCACGGAATCCCTCCGCAAGTCTGATGTTTGCTACTTATGTAAAGTGTCGAGAACGATTACTTATTCCCTAACTTATACTAGCTTTAGATCAAATTAACAAATCAATTTAGCGTGCACTCTAAACAATCTATCAATCAATCATGAATGAATAAACATTCCTATTAGTAAAAACAATCGATAATCATGTGAAAAATCTCAAGATAATTGAAACAAAACTCAAATCATATATTAAGAACTAGGAATTCATCCTCAATCAATAATAAAATTAGCTACTCATGTTTTTGAAATTCACACAAATAATAATTAAAAGGAGAATTTTCAAGTTCACACAAATAATTAAAAAGAAGAATTTTCAAAGCTAGCAAAAACACAAGTGTTGTGTGTGTAGAGAGGTGTGTATAAAGATGTAGAAAACTTCTCTATTTATAAGCTAATATTCTCCAAATCTTCCAAGGAATAGAATCCTTTTCCTTTAGCCATTCAATTTCCAAATTCAAGTCTTTCTCTTCTTCCATCTTCTTTCCAAATTTGAGTCTAATTCTCCATCAATTCCAAGCCCAAGTCTTCACACCCATGAGAGAAGTCCATAGAAAATTACAGGAATTTTGGTCGCGAAAAGCGGTATTGTGGCCGGAATCCTAGGAATAACCGCCGCCGGCCAACGAAAAATTTCTCCGTCAAGGGAATATTCGATGGAATATTCGTCGTCCACCGTTAAGACTAACGGTCAAAAAGTCAAACCCGAATCCAGTCGGTGGGTCAAGGTGCAGGTCACGCAGTCGAACCGAGTCAAGCATCCGAGTCAAAACTAATCAGGCCGACTGAGCTAAGTTGCCATGGCATAAGCCGTTGCTCATGCGGAGAGCTGTGTTGTTGCACAATGATTGTGCTTCACGCCTCGACCATCATAGTGCCTTCTTCACTTGTGCGGCTTCGAGATTCATCTCACTCAGCCACAGTTCTCTCCTCTGTCGCCCGCAACTCTTGAATCCATCCGAACTCCTTAGCAAGAACTCCATAAAAATCCTCGCACCACCTCGCAACTTAAACTACAGTCGCATAATTCCACAACAACAACTCACCACCATTGCTCATCATTCACCTCCTTATTCTCCCCGAAGCAAAGAATAACCCACCAACACAAGACCCAATCTGAATCATCTGAATCTCACCACCAGCATCATTCTATTATAGTACCACCAAACCTCATACCCTGATTTCATTTCAGCACCACCCATTCATCTCATTCAATCAACACAATTTCTACTTCAACAGCCTTCTCCTGCAAATGATCAATACCAATTTCACTGCCAGTCTCTGCATCTCAAGGATATAGCAAAACAATTCCAAAGATCATCAAAGACATATCTCCGTGTTCATTACTTTGTGCTCCCAACATCTCGAAACATTTGCCCAACAGAACCATGTCAATACATCCCCATTTCTCGTGCCACCATTCTTCATCTTTACACTATACCTCAAGGCCAACACCAACACAATATAGCTCCTTCCCTGGCAACGACCACCAATGCATCTCTCGTAACAACATCACTCTCATCTTCTCTGATTCTCTTCTTCCCTGTAATCAAGCCTAAGCATACATCTATTGAAGCATCCATTCATATGCAACTCCTTGTTCTTCAGCCCTGATCATACTCTTTCCTGCAATTTCAGCTCACAACCCATTCCATTTTTTCTTAACGGCATCACCTTCCCCCGTATCAATGAACAGCTGCAACTCATCAACACCCAGCTTCATTTGAACGGCACCACATGAAACCAGCAGACTCCACAAACCCCCATCTATTCTCATATAACTCATCTATTTCATCGTGGATCCATTACAGCGACCTTCACAGCAGCATCTGATTCTCCATCTGTTCTTCATCTGTTGTAAATCAGATACAAACCCATCGTCTTTACCGTCTCAAATACACAGCCACAAACCCATTCCACCAGAATCAGTGACTGCTACCTCTATTGATTCTTCTCATCTATCGATTTCAAAACCCACAGATCCCCTTCTTCCATTTCTCGATTTCGACCGGCCACCAACATCACGATCGAACCCATCTCTTCGTTTCCCCGAGCTTCAACTCTATTTCTCCCGTGAATATTTCCAGCGGCTTCATTGCAGAGAGTCAACCCATCTCTTCATCTCTGAGCTCTCGATCCCTTTCTCTCGATCAATCGAACTCAAAACCCATTGTTCTTCTCACCAACAGCTCTCGATTCAGGCGAAATTCTCATTCGAACCCAGAAAGCACCACCAACTCAGTTGCTCCCCTCTTCTTTGAATCAGTACCATCGAGACATCTCGATTTCTTCTCCCAATCTCTTTATTTCGAGATTAAGAATTCAATAGCAGAATGACTGCTTTGCCAACAATTTCAGTTCCGGGTGTGAAGAAAATGATTGAAATGAATTTCTCGAGTTTAGGGTTCAGTATGAAAGTCATGAGTCGGTTCGGGTTCGGATCCGGATCTCGAGCCATGGATAGGACAGACCCAATTGGATGCTATCTAGCATAACCATCCTCTCGGATAAAGGGCTACCCGGTGTTAGTAACACTCCACTTTGAGTGATAAGGGTACCCGAATGAGAGCCCCTTAACCACCTCTCGGGATCCAAATAGTCTTCGCCCCGTAAAATGACCTTTTGCCCTTTTTGGCTCAAATTGGGTGCTTTCTTCTTCTTTTCCTCTCATGCGACTCAGTACCTAATAACTCAAAACACACGTAAAATACATAATTTACAAGAAAAATAAAGAAAGAAAGCATAAACTACTAGATAGTAAATTAAAGGTGTATTCTACACCTATCACCGATCTTGATTAATGCCGCGATTGCCGCTGGCTTTGGCCACGGGCCAGTTGGCAGACGTGGGCCTCTTTTGCGCCCGGCGGATGTTGTCGCGTGGCACACAAGGTCGACGTGGCGCACGGTGCTGACATGGTTCCTGCCACGTCACCTCGACTGCTGACGTGACGACTGCCACGTCATCGTCTATGCTGACGTGGGATCTATTTGCTGACGTGGCGACTGCCACGTCATCGCCTATGCTGACGTGGCATCCACCACGTCATTGCCGACGTGGCATCCACCACGCACGTGGCACCCGCCACGTCTTCTTGCCTCTAACGTGGCACCTGGTCTGGCGACGCAGCCGACTGACACGTCATCGTTGCTGACGTGGAACCATTAGGAGCTATGCTGCCGTGGCACCTACCACATCATCGTGCCGACGCGTGGCACTGCTTTGGCCGACGTGTCACGTTGGTGACATGGCACCTCTGATGACGTGTCAAAGATGATGTGGGACGCTTGTGTTGTGAAACTTTTTAGCCCATGGGCTTGTACATGGGGTGTTTGTTAGGCCTAGTTAGACATTTTTGGGCAAACAAGGGAAGCACCTTAGGCCCAATAGAACCTTCCTTTGCTACTAGCAGGAGTTTTGGAGGCCTAAGTTAGCCCATTTATTTATGTAGAATATTAGGGGTACAAACACCTTCCTTGTAGGAAACACAGAATGTGTGCTAAAACCAATAGGTTTAGACATACGAATGTCAGTTACACCTTTAAGAATTAAATCTAAGGTGTGTTGAAGTTGAATCAACGATTTGTTTTTCAACTTGGATTTCCTTTTTTTGCACTATATGCCCATTTGAATCACAAAAAAGGCACACTTCCCGATCACGGGAGTTATTAGAGATCTCAGACCCTAACATTATCGTTTGGAGATGTCTTTCTTCTAATCGATGTGTGAATCCCCGCACATTAGTTTGAGTGGGAAGGGAATCTCGAAATTACTTCGAAACCGGAGCTTTTCGGTTTGAATATAAGTAGATTGTATAGTTCACTTTTCGAACATCCTTGAATGGAGAGTTTACTCAAGAGATATTCAACATCTAAGGCATCATTTTTAAGTTTTGCCTCAAGTAAGATACAAGTTGATCAAACTTAGGGATTTTCATTATATGAAGCCTTTTCACTTTGGAGCCATAGTCTTTTACTACACCAAGAAGGACATTGACATGTTTTTTTAACCGTTTGAATCTATCGGCTTGAATTCTAACAAGGTTTAGAATTAGTTTACTCTCTAGTTGTTTCCTCTTGAATAACAAAGTCGATTCATTATAAAAACATGTCGGTGTTTGTCCTGTTTCGTTTGAACACTAGGTTCGTCTATAACGAGAGATTGAGGGATCTTTCTCTTTGATAGACCTATTAGAAACAAGTAGTCTTTATTTACAGTGATGCGTTTATCGAGAGATAGTACTCTTGTCCATAGATCGATCGCTACAAACACATACCGATAAGGTCTTTAAACGTGTTTGCCCACTCGATACCAATTGAAAATGTGGGGTACAACAACCTCACCCAATATTTCGATTAGCAATCTGTATGGACTAATTCTAATATACTTTTAAGAGAATCAAGTAGACACTCAGACTCAATCTTAATAAAAAATATATCAAGGGGTTAATATCTCTTTCTCTCAATTTGATCTATACTCAAACAAATAGAAATTTGTGAGTCTTTATCAAATACAAGAGATATAAACTTGGATGGTACCAAAGAACAATATCCAAGGATCAATCAATTTCCAATCAACAACCAAAGGTTGGATTTCACAATTGATCGATACAACGCACAACCTGTGATATTTCATTTATATAACAAAATATAATGCGGAATAGAAATAACACGGACACCAAAAGTTTTGTTAACGAGGAAACCGCAAATGCGAGAAAACCCCGGGACCTAGTCCAGTTGAACACCACACCTTTGTATTAAGACGCTCACGACACTAGCCTACTATAAACTAACTTCGGTGCGGACTGAGTTGAACCCTAATCAATCTCACACTGATTCAAGGTACAGTTGCGCTCCTTACGTCTCTGATCCCAGCAGGATACCACGCACTTGATTCCCTTAGTTGATCTCACCCACAACTAAGAGTTGCTACAACCCAAAGTCGGAGACTTTAATAAACAAATCGTATCACACGGAAAAAGTCTATGATAATAGATAAATCTGTCTCCCACAGATAAACCTATAAGTTTTGTTCCGTCTTTTGATAAATCAAGGTGAACATGAACTAATTGATAACCCGGACTTATATTCCCGAAGAACAACCTAGTATTATCAATCACCTCACAATAGTCTTAATCATATGGTAGCGAAACAATATATTGTCGAATCACAAACGATGAGACGAAGATGTTTGTGATTTCTTTTATCTTACTCCTATCGGAGATATAATCCCAAGTCAATTATTCAATTGAACTCGTACGATAGAAAATGACAAGATCAGATCGCTCAACTACAAGAAAGTAGTTTCGAATGCGGCTTCACAATCCCAATGAAGTCTTTCAGTCGTTAACCTACAGGTTCTCGAGAAGAAACCTAAGGTTAAAGGAGAATCGACTCTAGCAAAACCAACTAGTATCACACAAGAGGTGTGGGGATTAGATTTTCCATTTGCTAGAGTTCCCCTTATATAGTTTTCAAATCAGTGTTTGCAATCAAAGTTACCTTGGTAACAAAGCATTCAATATTCACAGTTAGATGAAAAACCTGATTAGATACAAGCTAATATCATTCAAGTTAGATCAAAACTTAGCTTGTCACACACAAATGAAATGTATTCATTTAGGTTTGAGTAATCGTACCTAAACTTGTACACTTAGTTGGTTCACAAATAGTTAACCAATGGTTAGCCATATGAGCACTTTCATATCAACCGTATTCATTCTTTCTCATAACTAGTTCAAATGACTCATAAGAACTAGTTGAAGAGTTGTTCAATTACTTAGGTCTTTATTCATGAACACAATTGAAACGAAATCGGTTTGATTCATTTGAATCAATTCATGAACAATATACCCACGGTTTGCAAAGATTGCATTCCTTATAATTTATTGTTTTAAGTTCATGAACTACCGATTTGAGAAATAACCAGCTTGGGTACGCGTACGGGTATGCCTACCTTAGCTGCCGAATTTGAGTTTACAAACTCGGCGAAATTTTCGGTTCGAAACTTCCGTGGGTACGCGTACCTAAGGTGACTGGTTTACTAGTTTGCAAACTACAAACTCATCAGAAATTTTCGGTTGAAAACTTCCGCCAGTACGCTTACGGGTACGCGTACCCAACCCGTCTCCTTCACCAATACCGCATGCACACATATGCACGCACTTGGTTTCCGGTACATGGATTTATACACTAATGTGTGAACACACTATATATGCTTATATCCATAGATGGTAATCTCAACTCTACATTTCAATCATTGAAACATTCTTCTATAATGTTATAACAATCATTATTCACGACTATCATCATCAAAGCAATTTTCAAGATTGAAACGTCATCATGACTTTCATCACGGGTAAAGATGAAATGTGGTTAAAGCGAAAGCTTACCAACACATATTTCGAGAAAAGATGGGAGTAAACTCGGCTCAAATAGCAAATGTGTATGTATGAAAACTATCATACTTATACGACTATTGTCTCAAGAGTAGGAGATACAATAGACTTTTGAGTGACATATGAGTTCAAGTCTCCACATACCTTTTAGTCGGATGAAGTTCCACTGGTTCCTCGAGTAGTTCTTCGTCTTTGTAAGATAATCGCCATGAGTCTGGAGCTCAACTATACTTGACTATCCTGGACCGAGACTTAGTCATAATTAAACTAGAAATCAAGACATATAGTTTTGATCACTAATATTGACAAACATGCTTGAGATAGCAACGCATGCGAGTTCGACTTAGAAGCAATGCTCTAACAAGCTTCATCTCAAGCTTCACTGCGTTAAGAGGAATATTGGCCTTGAGCCAATTTTGCATCATCATGATGCATTAGTCCGATTGGGTAGATGGCCTTGGGCGTTGCGGCGCAATCATTGCGCATTATGAAGGTTATTGGCCTAAAGCCAATATTGCACGATCATTGCGCACACGGAGTAAATATTGCGCCATCATTGTGCAACAAACAAAACGAGTGGTGCGCAATCATTGTGCAATAGACGAACGAGTGGTGCGCAATCATTGTGCACATGAGACGTAACTCGAGAAATCATTGTCGGTTATTCAAAAATAAATGGCAACGACCATGAATAGTGAATCGGGCATGTCAATCCGCTCCCCTTTTCTAAGTTGTAGAAATTGCAAGTTAACATATATAGGGAAGGCGGTAGTTGGTCAAGGTGCATATGCGGACCATGCACGGGTAAGCTTCATAACTTAGTAGGAAGAGTATAAATGATGCATAAGTCTCATTTATAGCTCAGTAGCCTTTCAATGGGGCATATGATTTGAAGGCATCATTATGCCCACAGCGGACTTTCGTTAATGCATAATCATTGTGCATTTTGACAAAGCGGCCTATACGGACCAGGCCATTACCATTATTGCTAGGCCACGGCCTTGCAAACGAGTTGGGTAAAGCTTTTGTCGCCGAGGATGAACTACGATCTGTTCTTGATCCCTTTAGAATAGGGAAGGGTACGTAGGCGAGACGCAATGAGTTGCAGCATTTAGGTCCATCCTTTGTCGCTCATATCATCTAATTGTGAGATGATTGCAGCTTACTGGCCTTTCATACCATTTGGCTCGGTAGCTCGACGCAAGAGATGATTGTGTCCAAACTTGATGAGGCAAGTTGCATTAAATTCCATGGATGCTCATACTTCTTATCAAGGCGTTCAACTTAGGCATGTACCAATGGCGCATTGGGCTTGGCCTCGAAACTAAGCTACATCGATATGCAAGTTAGCGGGCTTGCATAATCCTAAGGAAAGTACGACATGAGCTCGATTGATGCACCCTTGGCACGAGCAAGACAAGTGCATGCTTTCAGCAATGCCTAAGCTAAGTGAAGCGGGAGTATTAGGCAGCAATGGCCTATGCGTAAGTCAGGGCATGTCTTATGCCTAGACAAGACTTGAAGCCGGTGATGCATGTAAAGGTGCATCGGCCTAGCCTTCAAGACGTTAAACCCTTTGCGAGAACAAGGGTAAGTTGGAACGGTGTGGAAGCTATTTTAGCTGCATCATGCTCCTCGAGCATGCTTGCAATGGGAAATGGACATGCATTTTCCTAGCTTTAAGGCCTGGATTGTAGCATCATCATAGCGCATCGGGAAGTTATGGCCTGCACGCCAAGGCGCTACGCATAAATTTTCGGTCCACATTTAACTCTGGATTATTAAGGGGTAGAATCGTCGTTATGAAAAAACAGGAGATAAAGGGTGGGTTGATTTTAGGTTTTGGTGACCCTATTTCGTTTTATTAGTCACCCTTAATTCTTCCATGGCCTCCCTAAAAATGGGAGGTTTATTTACTCTCTCTGTTTCTAAAAAATAGGCTAGATCGGCTTGCACAAAAATTAAGAGAGTCGATCATTGTAGCTACTTTTTATTTTTATTTTTGAAACTGAAAAATGAATTGATTAAGCTTGAGTGTTTACATGGTGAGCTTCTTCTGCCTTATGGCAAGTGATCTCAATTTGGAGAATCTAATAACCATACACTAGTTTAATCTTTTTACTCTAGCAAGTTTAGATAACTTGTCCGCTACTTTATTCTCGCTCTTTAGGTATATGTTTGCGTTAATCTAAAAGTCGAAAATAAAACTTTAATATCTAGAATTAAATTACGAAGCCTCCAATCAATATTAAAAACTTCATTGTTTACTGCATCCACCACGATCTTTGAATCCAGCTCGAAAACAACCTTATCTAGCTTCTTCTCCTTAGCCCAATGCACAACCTCCCATAAGCCTCTACATTCAGCTTGTCCCGCATTCAGAATATGATTCAGATAGATGCATTTTGATCCCCTGTGGGTACCTGCAAAATCACGAATAATCAGTCCTATACCACCTAATTTATTAATATGCTGAAAAGAACCACGTAGTTAATTTTAAAAGAGCCTCTTGGAGGAGGAGACCAGTGCAAGTTAGTTCTAGAGATGGAAAGTTTGCCAAGCAGAGTTGTTTTCCATTCATCTGAATATTTGATTATCGCTGACTTAGAACCAACTGCTCGTCTCATCTGTCTTGCACAAATATCACGGATCTGAGCATTGTGCATCTTACTAGTGATTGCAGATATTTGAGTGTTTGAAGAGGAAGCCATAATTCTCAGAAAAGAAAACTTTGGGTGAAAAAATGTATTCTTTGGAGAGCGCTTATGTTCAAGTTTCACTATAAATTGGTTATAAAGATGAATTTTGACTTGAGTAACCAAAAATAGACGTGGAAAGATAATATTTATCTGTGTTGATGGTGGATTTTCGTTTAAGGTTAAATTTGTAAAAAACCAGAAAATCATGCTAATGACATCTTGTAAAAGATAAAGCCGTTTATAAGTGACGGATACTCCTCACTTAATTCACCAAGAATGGAGCATGTAGCAACAATCCCTTCCCGTGAATTTCATATCAGCCTTGTATTTCCCGTACTCATTATCAGTGTGGCATGACGACTGAGTGTTACTCTTACAGAGTAACACGAACCTCCAAGCACTATAATGAATCATTATCAGTGTGGCATGACGACCGAGTGTTACTCTTACGAGTAACACGAACCTCCAAGCACTATAATGAAACCATGTACGAAATACCCGTACATAGCCGATTCTCGGTGTGTTATACTAGCCCGAGCCCTCTCGGTGTGTTATACTAGCCCGATTGAGCCCTCTCGGTGTGTTATACTAGCCCGATTGAGCATCCCGGACTTGACTGTATCAGTCTCCGGATATGATCGATCGCAGTCATCCAACTCCACAAGCATGATTGGATGACCACGGCATCAATTCCATCACCCCAAGCAGGTATGGAATACACACGGCCTTAGCTTGCCAAATATGATTCGATCGCAGTCATCCAACTCCACAAGCATGATTGGATGACCACGGCCTTAGATCAATTCCATCACCCCAAGCGGTGTATGGAATACACACGGCCGACCCCCGCATGGTCGACCATTGGCCTTCGCTTGCCAAGAAACCGTCCATACCAAGCATTATGGACGGAAAACCCTAAATTAGGGTTTGCGGCATATTACATGTGCCGCAAAACGGTCTCAACCGTCCATCTTCGCAGGTATAGATGGAGGGTGTAGATGTAGACTCAAAGGGCCCGGAGCATGTCGACACGATCACCGTGTGACCGCCCACACACTTGACCAATCGGTCAAAGCCAACCATGGTTGGTTACAACAAATTCGTCCGCCCAAAAGAGCATGGTCGCGCGGCTTTGAAAGCCAAAATTAGGGTTTCAAGTCATCACGCGCGTCCATCTTCTCCTAGCACGAATGGAGGGTCACAGATTGGATTAACCAAGGCCGGTCATACCAAAGATGACCACCGTGGGCCCATCTACCTCCTCTTGCGGTCGGCCAAGGCGCATCATTCCCGGCTAATCCAAAACGCACGCCCAAACTCACGCGGTTACATCTCCCAAATCCTAAACCGATCTCGACCGCTCAACTTCACCTGGATGATTTGAATGGCTTAGATCACGTTTTCATGGGATAATCGTGCATAGGTGTGAACACCAACCTACCACCTACACACGGTGGTATGATCGACCAAGACCGACCAAGATGGGTCGTCTTGGAACGCACGCCCAAACTTGGGATGTCATGCGGTTATCAATTCCTTTGCGGCAAGGGATTTTCCGCAAACCGATCTCAACCACTCCTCTTTGACGGTCAAATTGAGTGGCCTAGATTGCATCTTCATGAGACGGTGAGACATGGACGTGTACACCATCATGCCGTCAACACGCATGTATGGTCGGTCCTCTACAAAATCCTTCCCATGCTTGGTTTCGACCAAGTCAAGAGTGATGCTTGCGCACCTCTTTAAAAACCCTAATTTCATCAACTGGCCGCAGATGAGTGTCTCAAACATCATCTCATCCATCCGACTTCACCAGCTTGGTTATACAACCCTCGGTCAGAGTTATTTGGTTAGTGAGGAGTCATTACCCATCACTTTACCACACCGTAATGCAAGCACTCGCATAAAATACACACGATACTTCACAAGTATCGACTTTCTCGAATAACGCAGTTATTCAATTCAAGCATTACATGCTATCTTCCGTGGATCCACGATCCACATTCCAGGACATCAATCATGTCACAAACCGGGGATACTTATGGGGTATTGGTCTGGCGGTTTACAGCGTGCAGCGTGCAACGCGCCATCACAAGAACGTGTTAGGAAGTCATGGACGGTTAGAGATGAACTGGAAAAGTGGGCAAGACCGGTCGTATGTTACCGACACACAACTCCACTACTCCATCATTCCACTACCTCCACTTCCCACGAGAAACGTGAATGAGGCTCAATGACTTGTATAAATAGGTTCTCCGCCCTATTTCCAACAACAAGGGAATAACGGAGAACAACACAAGTTCAGACGATGTAAAACCAAGTGTTAATACAAACCGTATTCAAACACCAAGTGCTTGCATCAACCGTAAGCTTGCTCATCTTTCTGTTACAAGTCATAAGCAAGCCAACACCTTCACAATCTCAACACCTTCTTCGCTTCCTCCCTAAGATCAACCCCATCTCCTTCACTTTGTGACCGAAACAAGTCCTGGAACGGCCATTTCTTGGTTTAGGGCCGGACTTGCATGATTGATCTCTCGAATCTACAAGCACTCACCGCGCAAAGGCATTTGTTGAAGGTTTAGATTCATTCCTCATCCACACCCCAAATTACCAAATTCCGCAGGAGTAGTTTTCACCCATCAACAATTGGCGACCACAAAGTGGGAGATTAATCTCTGGTCGTAAAATCAATTTCTTTGAAATCCGATTCAATTTCATCAATTTCAAAAAGGGTAGATCTTAGAACCAATTCAATCAAAGAATTCATTTCAAGATGGTGGAACTCAGTGTCTGGATCAAAGCAATCAATTCGGACGGAGCTAGCGTGGATAACACTCCCGTGTTAACGTGTTCGTCGCTGGAGCTACCGTAGCCGACACATCTCGAGGAGCCGTTACCTCTGGTCACCAACACTAGCGGAGCAGAGACATCCCAAAACAGGTGTAACACCTCCCATCACTGAGCCAGAGCAACCCGCAAATCCCGGCATCTCTTCGAGCGTAACGCCTCCAAGTGGTTACCAGAGCAACAACTTTCACTCCTCCATCAGGACGAGGAGCCGGAGACACAAGAGGAAGACCGCCTCTAGTACCATTGCAGACTTGATGGAGAAACAGAAATTCTTGCTAAAACTCAAACAAGATATGGCCGCAACTCGTAAAGAGGTACTCACTTTCCTTAAAACTTTGATCGAACGATTGCCGCAAGATTCACGGCAACCCTTGGAGTCGGCGAGAGATACATTCAATACACCCTGAGCAGCGTTTCCACTCGACTCACATGAATGAAGAAACTCGTGTTGCTCCTGAGCGCCAAAGGGAGAGAGACCAGCCTTCCAACTTCATTACGCGTGAAGATCTAGAGCGACTTCTCCAAAATCGAGGAAAAGGGGACCGAACGGACGTACACCAACATCAGCCCGCCGTACCCTCAAGATGTGCAACGGATTCCTCTACCAAGAGGTTACACCTCTCCTCGCCTCCCTCTACGACGGCAGATCGGGTAATGCTCGTGGAACACATTTCTCGATTCTTGAAGCCTTGGGGGAACATGAATACAATCATGTTTTACGCCTAAAAGAATTCTCAAAATCACTCACGGGAGGGCATACACTGGTACAACAACATTGCGCCTAACAAAGATATCCAATTGGAGCGAGATGGTCAGTGCTTTCTACAGAAGTATTTCTTCGTGTCCGAACAAATCACGTTTTGCACTGGGAAGAATTCTCCAATGGAACAATGAACATCCCAACGACTTCGTTAAAAGATTCGTAACCCAAGCAATCGGACTGTCACGACCCGAATGTTACCGAACGGCAATTGGTGGAATCATGCATCAATGGGATGATACCCATATACCGCGCTCCGTTAGAGAATCGGGCTTTCAAACATTCTCTCGAACTCCACGAAGCCGCAAAACGTTCAAAGAACAATCGCACCAAAGACTACTAGAAAGAACCAGAGTTGTTCAAGTGAAGATTTGCGTGAAAGTCGAGGAAGCAAAGCGCCTCACAAACAAACAATACAACACCGGCCCTTCGTGGAGTGTGGTAAGCGGAGGAGAAAAGAGGAAAGCTTCGATAACGGAACAACAAACCAAGCGAACATCTCGCACACAAGACTTCGTCTCGAAAAGGAACAGACAAAACTCCCGCACAAAACGCCAAAGACACGGGTTTTCCTTTTCCCATGAATGAAGTGATAGAGCTCTTTGGAAGCGTGGATCCAAGATGATGCCGTAAAACTACCCTCTATCGCGTCCTCCGACCGAGGAAGAAATAGCAGATCCCAGATATTGTTGCTACCACAGGTTCGTCCATCATCCAACCAAAGATTGCAACAGGTTGAAACAAATATTCAGGGAAAAGGTAGAGACAGGGGAACTCCAGCTTGGAAACGAAGGTGTTCATAGAGATCCCCTACCTATCGTGAACCGCATGATTTCTCGGGGACTCGCTCGCAAGACCGTGCAATCTATGATGGAGCACATGTGTGAAATCTTATATTTCTCCAAAGGACAACGTCAAGACATATTCACGGCCCTCAACCACGTTGTGTCGTGAGAGTTTTGCATCCAAGAAGCAAGACAGAACCCCGCCTTTCCCGAAAGACATGAGCAACGGAAATCGGGACTCCTAACCGTCACTGCTTGAGAAACGTTGAGTTTGATAACGCGTTGATCGATACGGCTTCAATTTAACATCATTATCGTCAAGACCTTGAGAGCGGCAAAGATCTCAAAGCAGAAGCTACTCGTCATCCAACCGTGGTCGAGATTCAAGAGGAGAACTCGAGATTCATATGATACATCGACCTTGAAGTCAAATTGGGAGATGCCTCGACACAAGCAAAGTTCTACATAGTCAAAGAACATCCCAACTACGACATGATCCTAGGGCGCTCTTGGATACATGACAACAAAGCCATACTGGAAGTCTGTCCTCTACCGGTTTCGATACCGAAAGAGTCTCCAACACGCCCGCGGACCACCGATGATCGTCCGCCGCCGCATCAAGAACTTGCCAATGTGACACAACTTCCCTGGAGAGAGCCTCGTTGACATACGCCGAAGGGTTCCGATCTCAAGTAAGTCTCATCACGCAACCTCTCCGCAACCTATTGCCCTCATTCTCGACAAATCCCGGGGACTGGCTCCAACCAACAAGCCCACCGCGGCTAGGAGATGCGAATGGGAAGCTGGCCCTTTCAAGCGTTTCATCAAGAGCATAGAAGCTGTCTTGGTCAAAGACGATAAGGCCAAGACACGAGTATCTACACGACCAAACCCATTTGGAATTGGAGACTTGGTGACGAAGGCAACTACATTCAATATTGGGAGCATGACGGTGAAGATGACCACTCCACCCGACTCACCCACCGAAAGAGAAGATGAACCGCACTGCAGCGTATGTTATCCTAGGCGGCTACCGCAAGCTCATCAACGCCGATAACCCGGAGGGCATAACAATTCACTCACGATGGCTCAAACCTTACCGAACTTAAGATATCGTGCTACCACTTTCCAAAGATCCTACACACCTTAAAACGCTGTGCTATATTTTTCCAAAAGTGTTTCCTTTTATAATTTCATGTCATATTTGTAATCCCTCCTTAAAATGATTGCAATACTTGCATTCATAGCTAGGGTTTCAATTTTCAATTTTCAATTGAAGCATTATTTTCATCCGAGAACCTCCTTACTCCTAAAAACACCAACCCCGAGTCAGCCTTAAATCACCCACGGAGCAAGAAAAGAAACCCTAAGCAAACATCTCATGGGATGAAGGAAATAGAACGTGTGCGGAAAATGATTTGAGCCATCCGCCCAACAAAGCCGTGAAGATATTGCATCACAGTCCGTGGATATTCCATTACAAAGATAACTTCTTTTATCACTAAGAATTATGTATGAAGGCACACCCTTGCGCCTGAGAAGGTTCGGTTACAGTCTTGGCAAAGGATTGTAAAGGAAAGCTTTATTCAAATAATCAAAAGAAAACCTTGAACTCAGCCGCCACTGAGTACAAGGAAGATGTTCGAGCATGCGTAATATACTTGGAAAGAAAAACAAAACAAAAGAAATTTCAATCATCAAGAGGGTCGGCCTCGCCCACATCACCGTTTCTTCTCCATCACCTCGCCGATGCACCTCCCTCCGGATCTTCCTCAACTCTTCGACGGGGCATCCCCCGCCGCAAAGAAAGCAGCGCACTCCATCCCAACATCTTCAAAGCAGAGCATCAAAGGGCATAGCAACACCAGGGGCCACGCAAATTGCCTTCGAATGTTCGTGTTCGTCAGACGTAATCAAGGATTATCACGCGTCCCGAACCGGTAATCACACTTGCCTTCATTCGGGGGTCGTTCATGCTCAACTCTCCGCCTTCAACCGCGCCGCAAATCTCTCTCGCCCTTGCGCTTACTAGTGTCTCGCAGCGTTTCCTCGCGCCTCCGCCGCTCCTCCATGTCAATTGCAACCGAAAGTGCATGATACGTCCTTCCGACAATACGAAGGTGGGAGATAGACATCCCCCGTATAGCACAACCGACTTCACGAAGAGGAAGATCAATCTTAGCCATCACTTCTCCGTGCGCATGGTTTTCAGGCTTGTCAACTTCAAAACTCCTTTCTGGAGAAGCAACAGAATGAGCGTCCACCGCTTCCATGACAAACTACAAAGGAGAGGAGGTTATGCACACGCAAAAAAAAAAAAAAAAAAATCAAGTCAATTGATCGCTTAATCAGAAATCGTGAGCAAGACGAGATTCCCGAGATATAGAATAAACGACCACGTTGAGATGATTCTTTATAATCTCACAAATCGACGTAATCCCTAAGGAAAAGAAGTCTTTACTTACCACCTATGAAGGCTGCTAGTTCGGATAACAATCGACGAGGCTTATCGGATATACCCGAGGAAAGCCGTATGTGATGAAAGAAGTACACATGAAGGAGCGGCCGAGCTCATACATGTACAAGAGGAACCAAAGTGACTCACCGGATCAAGTCCTCGCTTCCTTCGCATCCTTAATCAAGACCAACCAGTTCCTGTGGAAACGCCCGACAATGTGAAACTATCCTAAATATGTATTCACTCTAGCTTGGTCATTTCGTATGTCACCATCTCATGCCTACCACACAATAGTGTAACCATTATGTGCTAGGCAGGGGACTTAATGTTGATGGTGGATTTTCGTTTAAGGTTAAATTTGTAAAAACCAAAAATCATGCGCTGACAACTTGTAAAAGATAAAGCCGTTTATAAGTGACGGATACTCTCACTTAATTCACCAAGAATGGAGCATGTAGCAACAATCCCTTCCCGTGAATTTCATATCGCCCTTGTATTTCCCGTACTCATTATCGTGTGGCATGACGATCGAGTGTTACTCTTGCTGAGTAACACGAACCTCCAAGCACTATAATGAATCATTATCGCTGTGGCATGACGACCGAGTGTTACTCTTACTGAGTAACACGAACCTCCAAGCACTATAATGAAACCATGTACGAAATAATTGTACATGAGCCGATTCGGTGTGTTATACTAGCCCGAGCCCTCTCGTTATACTGTGTTATACTAGCCCGATTGAGCCCTCACAAGCATGATGTGTTATACTAGCTCCGATTGAGCATCCGGACTTGATCAGTACGCCAGCCTCCTGATATGATCTGATCGCAGTCATCCAACTCCACAAGCATGATTGATGACCACGATCAATTCCATCACCCCTAAGGTGGTATGGAATACACACGGCCTTAGCTTGCCAAATATGATCTCGATCGCAGCCATCCAACTCCACAAGCATGATTGGATGACTACGCATCAATTCCATCACCCCCAAGGTGTATGGAATACACACAACCGACCCCGCATGGTCGACCATTGGCCTTCGCAGCCAAGAAACCGTCCATACCAAGCATTATGGACGGAAACCCTAAATTAGGGTTTGCGGCATATTACATGTGCCGCAAAACGTCTCAACCATCCATCTTCGCAGGCATAGATGGAGGGTGTAGATGTAGACTCAAAGGGCCCGGAGCATGTCGACACAATCACCATGTGACCGCCACACACTTGACCAATCGGTCAAAGCCAACCATGGTTGGTTACAACAAACCATCCGCCCAAAAGAGCATGGTCGCGCGGCTTTGAAAGCCAAAATTAGGGTTTCAAGTCATCACGCGCGTCCATCTTCTCCGGATTTAATGGAGGGTCACAGATTGATTAACCAAGGCCGGTCATACCAAAGATGACCACCGTGGGCCCATCTACCTCCTCTTGCGGTCGGCCAAGGCATATCATGCCTGGCCAATCCAAAACGCACGACCAAACTGCGGTTACATCTCCCAAATCCTAAATCGATCTCGACCGCTCAACTTCACCGGATGATTTGAATGGCTTAGATCACGTTTTCATGGGATAATCAGGTATAGGTGTGAACACCAGCCTACCACCTACACGCCTGGTATGATCGACCAAGACCGACCAAGATGGGTCGTCTTGGAACGCACGCCCAAACTTGGGATGTCACGCGGTTTCAACTCCTTTGCGGCAAGGGATTTCGCCGCAAACCGATCTCAACCACTCCTCTTTGACGGTCAAATTGAGTGGCCTAGATTGCATCTTCATGAGACGGTGAGACATGGACGTGTACACCATCATGCCGTCAACACGCATGTATGGCCTGGCCTTCTCCAAAATCCTTCCCATGCTTGGTTTCGACCAAGCTGAAGAGTGATGCTTGCGCACCTCTTTAAAAACCCTAATTTCATCAACGGCCGCAGATGAGTGTCTCAAACATCATCTCATCCGTCCGACTTCACCAGCTTGGTTATACAACCCTGGTCAGGAGTTATTTGGTTAGTGAGGAGTCATTACCCATCACTTTACCACACCGTAATGCAAGACCGCATAAAATACACACGATACTTCACAAGTATCGACTTTTCTCGAATAACGCAGTTTATTCAATTCAAAGATTACATGCTATCTTCCGTGGGATCCACGATCCACATTCCAGACATCAATCATGTCACAAACTGGGGATACTTATCGGGGTATTGGTCCTGGCGGTTTACAACAGGCAGCGTGTAACGCGCCATCACAAGAACGTGTTAGGAAGTCATGGACGGTTAGAGATGAACAGAAAGTGGGCAAGACCGGTCGTGTGTTACCGACACACAACTCCACTACTCCATCATTCCACTACCTCCACTTCCCACGAGAAACGTGAATGAGGCTCAATGACTTGTATAAATAGGTTCTCCGCCCTATTTCAAACAACAACGAAACAAGGAATAACGGAGAACAACACAAGTTCAGACGACGTAAAACCAAGTGTTAATACAAACCGTATTCAAACACTCGTGAGCCTCGCTTGCATCAACCGTAAGCTTGCTCATCTTTCTCACAAGTCATAAGCAAGCCAACACCTTCACAATCTCAACACCTTCTTCGCTTCCTCCCTAAGATCAACCCCATCTCCTTCACTTTGTGACCGAAACAAGTCCGGGAACGGCCATTTCTTGGTTTAGGCCGGACTTGCACGTATTGATCTCTCGAATCTACAAGCACTCACCGCGCAAAGGCATTTGTTGAAGGTTTAGATTCATTCCTCATCCACACCCCAAATTACCAAATTCTCGCAGAGTAGTTTTCACCCATCAACA
>JAJJWW010014469.1:0-156370 GCA_023531295.1 Papaver armeniacum
AAAAGGTTTTTAACATGTCAGAATTACAAAGCCCATGAATTATAGAACTGCAAGTAAATGAATTTGCAGCAACTCCTTGACAAGACTTGCTATCGAAGAGTTTGATCGCTTCAGTTAAAATCAAGCACCCCAGTTGCGCAAAGGCTTAAGCAAAAGCGATCCAAAACAACCAACCCCAAGCCAAAAAGCCTCCAAGTACTCAATTAACTATTGATCGGAAATCATTTTCTATCCTCTACCATTCTACTGGTATAACTGAATCTGCAGCATCCAAAGAGACACGACTAGGAGTATGTACTACAACTGTTGTGCTTAAACCATCTTCAAATCCCTTCATTTCAAACGGCTTCCAACTACCTGAAAGTAGATCATAGACGCATGGCGGAGAATCATTCCAGCGATCATACACTACGCATTCTCCTTTCATCTTGTTGTATCTAAAATTAGTGAAGTAGCTGAAGAAACTCCGACGGTACTCGTTAGACGGCGGAGACGTAATTGAGTGCTTTTTAACCCAACGTTTAGTCGGATAATCAAGCACCCATAGGAAGGCCACATCAGCTCTTGACGAAGGACCAAACAAGCATAAATCACCTTCCAACTCAAAAAGTTGAAACACTTGTTCAGGACGCAAGGGATGATTAGATGGCTTAACAGCTTCTATGGTGCAAAATTCCTCGGTTTCCATATCGAAGGACAATATTGAGCCCGATAAGAGACCATCAACCCATCAGTAAAAAATCCCTTTAACAAACACAGGCATCGGTTTAATTCTACTTGGACCATAAGAGTAGCTACCAACACTTCTTCGACGCTTGTAAACACAGGCATCGGTTTAATTCTACTTAAACCAAGAATCTGAAACTCCCACTTCTTGTAAACCATACGTACACAAATCACTTCGTATTCCTTGTTCAGTGGATTGAAGTAAAATCCAGATATAATATTAAGACAATCTGGTTTAGCAGTCACAATTACTTGTTCTTTTAAGGATAGTTGGAGGATCCTCAATTTTTTCAGCACAATCCTTAGCTTTATTTTTATTTTTTTGACAATAAATCACCGAACTTACCCTAAAAACTTGGAGCCCAAGCAAGGCATGGATGTTGTTTACCCATCGATCAGATAAATACGGAAAAAATGTAGGAGAAATCAAAAGTAAGACGATGAAAGAGTTGCAAGAGAGAAAGAGGTTTTCAAGACTCCAAAGGATATATATGTGTTTGTGTTTTTGGTTATTCGATCTCTGGAGTCGTCAAATACAAAGCCAACCAAGAGAGAAATCCAGGGACTTTGAGTTGTAAAAAGACTCGGATTCTTAATTCCTAAAGAGAATCATCAAACACTTTTTACATTTGTTGGCGGCTACGACTCCAAATTACGTTGGAGGAGTGAAACACAATCACACAGTATTAGCCGGCACAGCTGTCTAGTGAAACGTAATTAACAATGAGAAAAGTGTAGTATATTTACTAATTTAAAAGTTTTTCGATAATTATTTGGGAAAAACGGTGAGTAGAAGGATATAAAAGTTTTTGGTCTTTTGTTAACTTGTATACCCGTATACATTTAATAAAAAATTATTTTATTTCTTTGGAAATTATGTTTTTTTTGTCTTATTTTACTAGAAATTTGTTTTTCTTGTACTAAAAACAACAAATTTTGTTCCCAATGCAAAGAATTGTTGTTTTCAATGCAATAAAACAAACAAATCTTGTTTTCAATGCAAGAATTTGTGTTTTAGTGAACCTTAACATGTATACGGGTATACAAGTTTACAAGACCCAAGTTTTTGAAGATTAGTGAATTTACTATTGTTATTATCAGCAACAAGTGGCTCATAGTTGCTTTCAATAACTCGATCCAAAACCCAATGGTATTTGTTGTAGTCCTTGTTGTTATTATAGCTATTACTAATAAGTTTCCCTTTAGTTTATGACCATATGTGAAGAGGTATATACCTCGTGAAAGCCGATGATAGTTATCACATAGAAATCTCCCAGTACCTGGAGTTCTCACTATGGAGCACGATCCAGCTCCTGAGGTATGCAATGGTCCAAGGACTTTGAATATTAAAATCTAGCTGTATCATGCGCATGAAAGTGATGTTGCTATAATATGGTTTATTTTGGCAACTAAAGAAACATCTCCAATCTCTGAGTCCCCAACGATTTTGAAGTATAACACCTACCTTAAGGAGTTTTTCGATTTTCAGAGAACGCACCACTACATCATATTGGCCAAAAACACTAAAAATGAGGAAAAATGAACCAAGGCAAAAGGGACAGGAATCACATATACGAGATATATGATATGACGCGGCCATCCAAGGCTTCACAAAAATGTACCCTTGTTAGACGCGTAATAGCGCCACATTTAGTCCCACATTTATTCCACTTGTCCCTCCTTAGTCGGGTCAGTATATTGGCACGCTAAACTGTCTGGTCTAGGTGGAGCTGTATGCCAAAATGGCGCTGGTTTTTAGATGTTGAGGTGCAGATGTACTAGCCTTTATGACAGAGTGCTTCGGGACTGTCACTATGAGATGGTACAACACCAGGAATTTGAAAAGTCTACGTTAATGGAAGTTTGAAATTTTCTACCCTTTGCTTATATTCGACCTTCTCACTCACCCAACCTTTATTATCCTACCATTGGAAATTTAATCGGTACACATGTTTCTACGTTGAGGTGCAGATGTACGAGGCGTATGACTCTCTTTATGACAGAGTGCTTCGAGACTTTGGTTTCAATCTAGGGAATATCAAACGATTAGCATGCGCAAGCTGCAAGCAAGACCCTATAAAAGGAAGAAATGTAATGCAAACTGCAAAGCCTGCAATCCAAAGAAATCTTAAGCTATCTACTCCGTTTCACATAAACAGCTTTTCTCAGAAGGTCGAGAGTATATATCTATCAACCAAACGATATAAAGGTAAACTATGAACGTCATTTCATTTTGATTTATCTTTTTGTTTTTTAATACAAATTATTCATATTGCTTAATCAAGTTACGTTTATAATGTTAGAAAAGTTTACTTGTTATTATTAGATGCTTTATAGGTTCATGAGTGAGTTTTTGAATTTCTTCATGAGTTTTTGATGTTGTTTGAAACATCGATATTAGAGTAAAACTGAGTTTAGGGTTTTTCGAATTTAAATTTGGTGGGTTTACATCAAAATATAGGGTTCCTAATGGTTTAAGAACATACTTTATGGATTTAAAATAAAACGTTTAATTTAATAAGTTTGTTTTGATTTAAGTAATTTGATAAGAAATCAAGGTCAGTCACTGTACTTTCTTTATCATTCTGTTTATGTTTTAGTTAGTAATCACTAATCATGTTGTCTTTGTTATTCATCAGAGGCTGCGGAGGAAGGAGGAGAATAATGACCACGACAAAATCACCAGTCCTTGTAAAAGCTGAAAAAATCCAAGAAGGTTTAGATCCGAATTTTACTAGAAGCTTCATTAAACTTATCAGAGGTTCATATGTGACGCATCCGCCGGTAATTACAAATTTCCATCTAATCATATAAAACATTTAGAAATCAGAACCAATTTATGTTGGAAGAGACAATATCTTAATGACATAAATTTGCTATATTAACAGAAACTTCGTGGAATATCCTGCAATCTACAAAGAAAAGACATTAATCTTAAACTCTTTGTTGAAGATGGGGATGAATATAATGTCAAATGCCGTGCTCCGGAGTTCCATCTAGGTCATGGATGGAGAGCGTTTTTCAATGCCCACAAGTTAGTCGAGGGAGATGCCGTGGTTTTTCACTTGGTTTTTTATTTAGGGGAGGTTTATAAATTCAAGGTGATCATTATTTTGTTTGTTGCTTTTGCCTTCCATTCGTTGATAAAACATGTCGCAGTATTTTCCTTATCCATGCAAACATTATTTAGATGATGAATTTGTTCCATCCTATGTTTGGCATGGTAACTATTGCCTCCATCTACCATTCCGACCTTTAGAGCGAGTAACTCAACAATTTTTAAGTTTCTTTCTTCTAATTTGTAGGCTTATATAGTCAGAGCATCTGGTGTGGCAGACGTTGACAATGGTAATCCTGCTCAAGGGAGTGTTCGAGGTAGTTTCTATGTCTTCCCTCATTTTGCTTGTGAATCCTTTCTTTCTTTGTTTTCCCAGATTGTTTTGATTCTAAGTACCTTCACTTTTATTGGATTTTGAATTGGAATGATGGCGCAGGTGCTAGTGTTACAGAAGCCTCCGAAGGCGTAAGACTTTCGGAGCCCATTGTAGGGATTCAGAACTTCACGAATTTGGAAAGTTTCGCAATAGAGGTTAACGGCATGCTTAGAGATTCTAAGATACCTGATAACGTTCAGACTAAATACTACGAGCTCTGCCGTAGTCAGAATGCTTATCTTCATCAAAATATTGTGGAAGGACTAAACTGTAATATACTTGCCGAAATAATTTGTGATACAGTAAATATTGCTAATGCAATCAGGTCTAGTAATCTCAGTACTACTATGGGTGAATTTGAAGCATGGGAGAAGACCTTAAAATTTTATAAAAACAATGGAATGAATGTCGATTTCTTGCTTTCTCGTGTGAGAACACACATGCAAATAGCTTTAGCATTCGATTACAACGGTACAGTTATGCAAGAGAAGCGCTTGGAAGAGGAGATAACAGCTCTGAAAGAGGAGATAACAGCTGGCGAAGCGAAAATTCTTGAACTAAGAAACGACTCAGAAAGGCTGGAAAGAGAACTAACAACTCTGAAAGGTGATAGAGAGGAGCACGAATCAGCATTCCAAAGAATGGTATACTCTCCTTGGTGAGTTTACTTGGCTGGTAAGGTGTTTTCAGACTAGCTTGTGGATGGGTATGAAAAATCCGTCTTTTTTGTGGCTTACTGGCAAATCTTAGTATTGAGCAAGTTCATTATGCTGTTATTGATGCTTATGTTTCTTTTGAAGTTATTATCAAGATTCGGAGTTTCTGAAATTTCTGGTTTTTTTTTATGCTTTTTGTTGGATTCT
Source organism: Papaver armeniacum (assembly GCA_023531295.1). Lineage (NCBI taxonomy): Eukaryota > Viridiplantae > Streptophyta > Magnoliopsida > Ranunculales > Papaveraceae > Papaver > Papaver armeniacum. The sequence goes on from JAJJWW010014469.1 coordinate 5,024, forward strand.
CATGAGGAATTCTTGTTTGGATTTGATGTATTTCCAATGGCGGGTTTGCTACAACAGAACAGTATAGTGAGTTCTTTGTTAACGAGTAGTACTGATTTACATTGGTTTTTTTTGCTCATTCTAGTATTTCATGATTCAGTGTAATGTTTAACAATTTAGCCGTTGAATCTGCGACGTTATAATTCATGTTTACTGTTGATTGCCTAAAGTCTTGAGCAGTTACATTCTCCACTTAATGATGCATTTTACATGTGCATTCCTCTGAAATTTGAAGGAAGAGAGATTAAGCAGGAATCAGGTTGATCGATTGGCCAACCCTTGTGCTAAACTAGCAATATCCATGTGAGTTTTCACATTATATATGTTGGGTGCTAGACATGCGTTTCGCCAGGCATTACTAACTTATACTCCACCAATTAGTTCTTAACCCAGGTTATAAGTATTTCTGAAGAACAAAAATGATGGGTTTCTTGGTTATTTTGAAAGACATCTCTACACGGGGTAAGAGAGAAGGAATTATCAGTTGTATAAACACTTTTCAAATCATCACCACTATGGTTTTCTGTTTCCTGATCGCGTTATGCATAATCGTTCTTGGTCTCTTCATCAGTGATCGTATGAAAAAGTTCTTGTTATCTCGCGAGGACTACTTTTACGTACTCCCTGATCAGAATAACAGTGTAATGAAACTCTCCTCAGTTTCTTCATCTTCTTCGAGTTTCGAAGATTGGGTAGCTCCTCCTGAGAACCTATGGCATTCAATGAGCGATGAAGAGTTGATGTGGAGGGCATCCATGGCTCCCAATGTTGCAGAATATCCATACAATAGAACTCCTAAGGTGGCATTTATGTTCTTGGCTAGAGGGAGATTGCCTCTTGGTCCACTTTGGGAGATGTTCTTTAAGGGACATGATCCAAGGCTATACTCTGTTTACTTGCATTGTTCACCTGAGTTCACCGAGGAACCACCGGAATCTTCGGTTTTCTATAAACGTAGGATACCTAGCAAGGTGGTTGAATGGGGAAAGGCATCAATGATCGACGCAGAGAGACGGCTTCTAGCAAATGCTTTACTCGATTTTTCTAACGAAAGGTTCGTGTTGTTGTCTGAAACGTGCATCCCATTGTTCGACTTCCTGACAATCTATAAATACCTCATCAATTCGAAATACAGTTTTATTAGTTCATTTGATGATCCAAGACCTATTGGCCGTGGTAGATACAATAAACGAATGTGGCCTACGTTATCGATTTCAGACTGGAGAAAGGGTTCTCAATGGTTTGAAACTCAGAGAAAGATTGCAGTTGGTTTAATATCGGATCGGAAGTACTACCCGGTGTTTGTAACCCATTGCAAACCACCTTGTTATATGGATGAACATTACATGGCAACACTTGTGAACAAGCAGAATCCAGAGATGAATTCGAATACAAGTATTACCTGGGTTGATTGGACTACTGGTGGTTCACATCCGAAGACGTTCTTCAGAAGGGATATTTCAGAAACGTTTCTGAATCGGATACGATATGATTCTGTCAACTGCAGTTATACTGGAAACAATTCTAGTTCATACTCGTATTGTTTTCTGTTTGCAAGAAAATTCCATCCGAGTACTTTAGAGCCTCTACTAAGGATAACTCCCAAATTGTTTGGTTTTGACCGATCATTTTAACTATATGGAAGCTCATTTCTAATTTCGAGCCTCGTTTTTCTGTAGATAATTAAGAGTCCGGCGGTGGTCATTTCACCGTTACTTTTTGTGACGTACGTGTAAGAAATTAAAAAGTGCATATCCAAATACAAAAAGTCTTGCGTAGAAAACCAAGGTTTTAAAAACGACCGTTAAAACGGTCACACCCATATACCGTGGCCGTGAGGGTCCCGAACCCCGTGCCTTTATTAGGCCGATAAATAGGAAAAAACGGCAGTTTTATAATACCGTTTTTCAGTTTTCATACACGTTGTAAACGTTTTTCTAAAATTAGTTTGAATGTTTTTATCTTCTAAATAACATTTTAACGTGCGTTTTTTAGAACTATTTTCCCGTTATCACGTACGTTATAACCGTGTAAATAACTTTCTTACCATTTCTTTTGATTTTTTTTCTTCTCTGGATTGAAAGCTGAAAACTTCGAATTAAATATTTTTAAATGATACAAGGAAACTAACTACATGATTAAAACTACAAATTTAAAAAACATAGGATTGTTAAACTAGTATTCATCATTTAAAAAGCTACGCGAACCAACTACGACCACCACCTTTTTTCAAGTATTCTTTATTTTCTCGACGGTTCCTTTCCACATCATAGTCATCGTTGTCGGGTACTGGCTATCTTCGTTTGCATAAGTATCATCATCATAATAACCATCATTATCGTTATCATAACCTCCTTCGGTATCATCATTATTGTTACCTACTTCATTATTATTATCATTATTAGAATTATATCCTTCGTTCATATGTTGAACACCATGGTCAGAGCGATCGGAAGTGTAGCGACAATCATATGTTGGATTCACATTCTCATAAAATTATGTATTGTCCCCAAATGAAAGATTACCAAAGTCATAAACAAAGTCACTCACCGGTAACCTTTCGTATGAGATTTGAACTTCCGGATCATGCCAGTTGTATGGTAGAGGGACATGCTCTAGATTATTAACGGCCTCCTCTTCCAGCATATTTAACCACTGTTCTTCTTGAGGTAAAACCGGTGTTTCATCTTCCCCCGCTATCCAGTCAAGCATATTGTCATCCTCAATAGACTATGGACGTCGTGAACATCAATGTTATGTCTCCTTGCTTTACCTTTAATTCTTTGTTGCTCCAACTTCAAATTGTACTGGACATACACCAGATCATTTAATCTCGATGAAAGTAAACGATTGCGTAGTTTGGTGTGGATTCTTTCAAACACACTCCAATTCCTATCTGATCCAGACGATGTATTTGTTTGACTTAATATCTTTACTGCAATCTTTTGGAGGGATGGATACTCAGCACCATAAGATAACCACCAACTAACCGGATCACCATGTTGAGCTGCAATACGTGCTGATGGTGATCCAAATTGACCTTTCATCATTCGCATTCTTCCTGCCTACAAAGAAAAGTACAATTGTTACTAGAAATTCAAGTTACTTAATTATACATATTTGGAGATAATATTAGTAATTTTGTACCTCTAGCATGCATTCTGCTTGTTCTTGCGGGCCACTAACCATTTTTGATATAACTTCGATTAAGACAAATTTAAACTCGTAAATATCATTATTGATCAGATTAGTTGTTGGGTTAAAGATGTAATAAGGATTGAGAAAATACGATGCAGCATGAAGAGGAGAACTCAACTGACTTTTCCATCGTTTCTTTATTTTACACCCACGATAGAAGCATTTCGATTTGATTCCAAACCCATTTGTATAGTTTCCCATGTAGCAAGTGCATGGAACAAATAGCCCATGGTGGGTTTGTCTGAGTCCAAGAAACGAATCATTTTCAATAAAGGACCAACCATTATGCATGCATTTTGACACGTCGTCATAACATCTCATTTGAAATAATATTTTTCACTTGTCTAGCTTGTTTAGTTCTTGCCTCATCCGATTTCAGAAATTCCTTGTCCAGAAAGAGGCTCTCGATAGCATTACGTTGATCAATGATGCTTTTGATTGCAATAAAATTCGTTGAAAACCTTGTTAAGCCAGGGTGCAATAGATTGCATCCTGCAGAATGTTGTCGAAATCTAGCAAGAACCCAACCATGATTGTAAATAAATTTGCTAATTTGTCTTGCTTCTCCGATCACATCTTTAACAAAGGGGAATTTTTCCACATCTTCCAACATCAAGTCCAATACATGAGCAGCACAAGGAACCCAGAAAAATGTGCCATATTCTGATGCCAATCTCTTACCTATTCAAACAAAAATAGAAAGAAGTTAATGATTAATATATTCCCAATTTATATATATATATATATATATATATATATATATATATATATATATATATATATATAATAAAATGAAGTTATTCTTAGTTACCTGCAGCTTTGAATGGGGATCCTTGATCAGTTACTAATTGAATAATATTTCTCGGACCGACATCATCTATAACGGGCTTGAACAAAGTAATTAAATACTCTGTTGTCAACTGATTATGTTCTATGTCGACATTTTTCAAAAATGTAATTCCACTACCACTGTAAACTAGAAAGTTTACAATCGTATGGTTGTTTTTTCTTTTCCAACCATCCGACATGAGTGTACAACCATATTCTCTTCAGTAATGTCGTTGAACATGCACCACATCTTTTTCAATCCTTTGTTTTTCTGAAGTTAATATGGGATTCGACAACTTATAAGCTGATGGAACTCTATAGGATTGGCCGAAATTTGCAACTCGCATCGAATGCCTCGTGGTACTTGAGATGAGTTAGCCACATTGAAGGGAATATCATTGGCATAGAAAAAACGTCCAATGGAAGAATCGACTTTTTTCCGACATGTTTTGCTTTTGCCAAATTTTGCCATCGAAGGTTGAGAATCCCTAGAAGGGTTATATTGTCCTCCCATATCCACAGACATCCTAGGTGGTTGTGATGGCCGCATAGTAGACCTAGGTATTTCTGCAAAGGCCCGGGGACCGTGCGATGTACCCTCTCCGGCATGAATATTCTTATTTTTTCGTCCAAAAAGGTTCTTTAAAAACCCAGCCTTTTTCTTTTGTGGGACTGGTACTTTTTCTTCTTCTGCTTGAAAATCTGGCTCTTCTTCATCTATACCACACACAGGGTTCCATGGCTCATTATGATACACTTGTTCGAATCTTCGTTATCGATTCTGCTCTTCTTTGCCTTTTTGCTTTTCTTTTTTCTTCCAGTGCCACTTTAGCAAGATTTTTCACTTCAGGCGGCACATGCATGCACGGGGCAATTGTACCCTTTGTTGTGCTAAATGCAATTTTATGCGTGAGATACCAGAAGATATTTCCTTTTCACAAAAATTACACTTCAATTTTTTACCATCAGGCATTACAGTGCAATATGCATGAAAAACATCTCGTTTGGCAGTTTGCGTGGATGTCGATCCTTCCATCGTATCTGTAACGATAAAATGTTACTTGGAAATCAGTGACATATATTAAATTTCCCTAGTACTATTCTTGGCCTATATTTTATTTTGTCCACAAATAGAAAATTCTAGATGTCTATTTTGTAGCTAGGTAATCATTATATTCTTAAAACAATAAGAAATTTGGTTGCCTATGTGTAGGAACATAGGATAGCTAGACGCCTAGACCTTTTGATCATGAAGACAATTAGCTTTTTCTTTTTCTTTTTATACTTTTAGCTTTTGACCCCTTTTGAGCATGAATACGAATTACTTATTGAGAATGAAGACAATTGCTTATACTATTAATTTTTTCTTATTCACTAGTATTATTTTTGGCCTCTATTTAATTTGTGTCCACAAATAAAAAATTCTAGATGTCTATTAGAAAATTCTAGATGTCTATTTTGTAGCTAGGTAAACAGTATACTCTTGCAACAATAAGAAATTTGGTTGCATGCATAAAGGAACATAGACTAGCTAGATCTTTTAATCATGAAGACATTTTTTTTTTATTTATTATTATTCTTTTAACTTTTGACTCTTTTGAGTACAAATTATTTATTGAGCAGACTTTCTTAAAATGGTTACACTCATATAAAGTAAATAAAATTTAACCAAATTTAACTAACATTGACATTAAAGTCCGTCTAATTAGATTTCACAACTTTTAACATGCATGTATGAAGTTATATTTAACTAGCATCAACACTAACACCATGATAATTATTTCATCATGTCATCATGCTAGTTAATTAATTTCATCATTATGAAAGCATTAACTTAAAGCTCATGCATATTTTTGCTTCATTAATCATGTTCTTTATACTTGACAGTGGTTGGACTTAATTAATTAGACTTCATTATTGATTTATGTGATTCACTGTTTGATGATCAATTCATTTTTTTTCTTTTTTGCATAAATTTTATTGTGTCTTGATTTTTTTCTTCCTCTAATCTTGATTTGAGCTTTTGTTATTTCCTTGAAACTCTATTATAAAGTTATGGCAACATCCTAAATTACAATATATATATGTACAACATGAAGAAAATGATGAAAACATTAAAAAAAAAAAAAAAAAAAGGCAACTACTAACTTAAATGTTGATATAAGAGAGTACCTGTATAGTTAAAATTTATAGTTTAAAGACAACATTCGACGTCCGCATCATCATCCGGTATCATGAAGAAAAAAAAATCAAATATATGCTGTAAATAAACTACATAGAAACAAACAATAAATTTAGTGGTAAATACTTATTTTAATAAAATATTAAAATTACCTCTTAAACTTGTAGTTGGAAGTTGAAATTTGGAAACTTCAAAACACAGAGGAAGGAAGAATTGGGAAGCGGAAGAAGAGTACTGGATAAAAAAATGCCTTCTTGTGTTTTTAAAGGGTGAACATAAAGAAGAGTACTGGAAAAAAAACAGTGTTATCATGATTTTGTTTTCTAAAAGAAGGGAAATGAAAAACCAAATTGACGCGACCTATTATTCGTTGCCTCCCCCAATGAAAGAGAAAAAAATAGTGTGATCATGTACCCACGTTTTGGTCACCAACTTCAATCTTTAATTCATGAATCAAGGAATCTGCTTTAGTTCTTCACTTCTTTCAAAGACAAAAATGGGTACATGATTTGGACGTGGTGGTGGGTACATGTTAAAATGGGTACATGATTTGGACGTGGTCACGGGGTACATGTTAAAACTTAAAATGAAATAAAAGAAAGAACTATATATGCATCATCATGCAGTGGTGGTGGGTACATGATTTGGACCTAATAATTATTTCATCTTATAAGAAGTGCAATTTTAGATTGAATCTGATAATGGGTTGATTGACTCTACCCTAACTCATAATGCAATTCCTACTTTACCGAGTTTTTTAAGCATTCAATGATTAACTTTTAGAAACTAGTAGTCTAGTACCATATAGACTTGTTAAAACCCTGCCTACTTCTTGGCATTTGATGGAAAGTGCGATTTGATCTCCACCAGGCTAATAGTGAAACACATCCTTTTACTAACTATTCTCTTGTTGCTGTGTCCTACTCAGGTAAATGTTTGGGAACCAGAAACCTCAAAGACTTTACAACTGGAATCAGCAGAGAAGAGCGGTCAAGCAGAGGAGCTGAACTATCACTCTCATGGGGAAAAACAATGCAGCAAGCCAACATCACCTTTGCTGCTGAGTCTGAAGACACTCTTCAAATCATCAAAGCACAATACCAATGGGAGGTTCAGCAAAGATTCACAGGTCAAAGTACTCATCAACCAGGCAGCAATACCAAAAGACAGCCAATTACTTTTGTTCTAGGGAAGCTCACTAGAATCACTACTCAACAAAACTATGCAGCAATTAACTTAGCCAATCTGGCCAGACAGTCTCTTTTCTTCACTGACTCTATATGGAGAGGAAAGAACTTATCTATTTTCATGCATGTTTTACAAATTCCTCAGAATCAGTTTGATTTGAATTTCTGTAAAAACACTACGTCTATTTTGAGAACTGATCCTGTTGCTAGAGTTAGCACAGGCATCACAACGGATGTAACTGGGGGTAGGCTTTCTTTCTAGGAGCCGATACCCTCTTTTTCTTATAAAAAAAAAGATGGAAAGTGCGATTTAATAAAGGGACAAGTATACCTAGCTAATTGTTGCCGACGAAATTTTAGTGGCTATAATTTACCGACACGAATTTTATCAAACTTTCGTAAATTGTATAGTGAAAGCATTTTAAAACACCTATGTAAAGAATATAAACATGACTATCGAATTATACACATTTCTTATACTAACAATAATCAAATAAAATGGTAGTATTAGAATTTCTTAACGATATAGGTCATCCATTAGTTGGACAAAATTTAAAAATTAATAGGTCATCTATTTATAGACGTGGGGAGTATTAAAAAATTAAAATACCTTGTAACAACGTTTTTTAGACTCGTTAAAACGTTTTCACGCACATTATAACCGTTACATAGGAAATTCAGATCAATAATTTTTTTATTTCCTATGTAACCGTTATAACGCCCGTTATTTTCAAAAAACGTCCAAAAACGCGTTTTTGGACTATATAACGCGTTTTTAGCCCAAAACGTGCTCACACCTGAGAAAACGCATTATAACGGTCACACCTAGTGTCCGTGACCTGAGCCGTAACCCGTTTTTCGAAATAATTGAATTTAATAACACCACCAGGTACAATATGCATGGGCCCTAGCTAAACTTCCGAGGGGTGGGGCCCAGCTGGGACCACAAACTTTAAAACCCTGTGAGGAGCGGTTTTATTTCGTCGTTTTTAATGCGGTCCGTGCAGAACTGCTGATCCAAATATCTTAATAAATCAGAAGAAGAAGATGCACAACGAGTTTTATACAATCTACTAAATCTAAATAATTGAATTTAATAACACCGGCCATGATCTCACCACAAAGAGAACGTGCACACGTTGATTACACTCCCATGACTATTAAACATGTTTATACAGTTATACTTAAGACGTGCTTGGCTTAATCTTTTGAAGCAGCTAGCTGTCATTGCTATGATAGCAAGATCCAGCCAGTGCTATAAATAGAAGAGCAAGTTGAATCTGATTATCACATCAAAAAAATCTCTTGAGCTTTTTATATTTCTACAAGAGCAGAGTGCGGGCTGCTGGAATGGCGAGAAATTTCGTCAGTTTTTTTACCACCGTCTTTTTCTTTGCCATGATCATCATGGCATCAATTACTGCACGTAAGTATTTAATGAATCCTTGTTTACTAATTCAATGATTCTACATACACCCTGGAGATCTTCCGGGGAAAATCCTAGAAGAGACAGCTCTAGCCTACCTGGAGAAAACAGGAGGGGTCTCATTAGGATTGCGTCTCGGGGGATTTTACAAAGAATTATTATTACTAATTACAAAAAAATCATGTCCATGTAGATAGTTCAGGCATATATCATGTAAGTCCCTCCGTCTTGATAAGATGTAGACATGGTTTACTATTTTGGGTAATAAGAATCTTCAAATATTATTTGCAGAAGTGGCATCCGGTGCACCACATGAGCCAAGTGTAGGGATACTGGAGGAAATCGGCGTCAAAGTTGAATTCGGCAACGGTGGAGCTGGTGGCGGTGGCGGTGGGAAACGTGAAGACCCAGAACCAGAAATTGACTACTACTGACAAGCAAAATAGATACCGTGGGCATATATCCTACAATGATAAAGTAGGAGCGATGAAAAAACCGTGAAATCACGACGGTGGGACTGGAGTGTAGCTTTTGATTGGCTGGAATGCTGTTTGTTTGGTTTTTTTAAATTTTTTTTCTTTCTCTTTTTTGTGTGTAATGTAACCCATCTTTGTCCATTAATAATGGGGTTTGAGACTCGAGAACAGTGGCCCCTAGAACTAATACTAGCAATATCCATCCGAGTACTTTAGAACCTCTACTTAGGATAGCCCCCAAATTATTCGGTTTCAATCCTAAAGAGGATACCAAGTTATAGTGTTCTCCATAACTCATTATAAAGCAATCAGCAGCGAAACAGGAATGACACTGAATTACTCTTCCTTTCGATAATTTATTTTCCATTTCATTCTTTTATAGACAATTTTGTTTTCTGACAACACAAGTACAGTAAATCACAGAAATAACCAGAAAAAATAGCATGTATAAACACAGTAAGAAACCTCTAACGCTGACCATCCTTGATTCATATTTCAACACCATCGCTTCCACCTGCCTGATAAATGTACAAAGTGGGTTATGATTGATCATATTGGAATATATGATGATGCGCTCCAACGTATAATAAGGGGAACTCTAATTCTGGTCAGAATGATAAACAAGATATCTGACGAGTGGAGAAAATGGATAGTGATAGAGCAGATGCTAACCTTGGTGCATGAGTAGAGTATACATAACTGTCGTGTCCATGTTTCAAGCCCCGCCTTTCTTTTGCTTACCATCTAATACGATTTTATAAATGAAGAAAGCCACCATGTAACCACTGTAAAGATAACCAGACGATAAATTCTCCAACTATTGATTCAATCTCTAATGAAATTGGGAAAGCTCTTCATCGCAGATACTTCAAGGAATTCAAATTCAAAAACAAAAAAGAACCTGATGATAGTCGTAATAAAACTTGAAAATGAGGGGGCCTGCAAGAATAGAAAGGAGTGTCACATATTAGCAGATTGCAGATAACTAAGGTAGACATGAGGTTGCACTTCTAACACCATTTGGATATAGGGAATACTACAATTTACCTGAAAGAACATGCGCAGAGGCCTTAAAAAGAGTATAGCTGCAATTACTGTAAACCCAAGTTTGCCAAATTGAAAGTCGTCAGTAAGGATATCAAAATCTTCATTTCCATCCATTTTACAATTGGAATCTATAGACATTGTAAACCTATAGACATTGTCCTACAACACCTATACATTATGAAGAGAAGAAAAACTAAGAAATGTAAACTGAAAGTGCATATACGAACTATCCTAAATTAAACATTACACTCCGTATAGCTAAACACCAACATATATAGACACTTTGTTTAGCTGAACAGACAGTCCTTAGCTTATCAGTAACAAAATTGTTTTTTCAGAAGTTTCATGATGCTTAGCATCTGTATTAGGCAGAAGCATTTGATTTCAACAATACAGATCAATCCAAATTTATCAAGCATATTTACCTGCTTCTCCTTTCAAAGCCAAAGCAGATGACTGTCCTCTTTTGCATGCTCTCAGGCTTGATATACTTAAAGCCAATAGAGCACCACCCAGAATTGTACCAAACCTAATACCTGAAACGCTTCCAGTTAGCATGAAGGAAAGAAATCCTCCGAGACAAAGAAATGCACCTGCACAACATACGATAACCCACAAAGAAACTGTAAATTGGAAAATACAGTTGCTCAGGTAATAAAAACGTTGTAGAATGGTGCACTCGACTAAGATAAACATGTCCATACATACCATATGGAATGCCAAGGAAAAAATGAGGAACTTTCTCAACATTTTTCCAATCATCCGCTGATGAAGTTGCAAAAGTTTCCACAATATCCTTCACCTGCTCGGGAGATTTCTCTGCGACCGTCGAGAGATACTCCTTACCTTCAACACTAATATCTTTAGCTAATCTACTCAAATCAAGGCTCGATTTTTCTGCCTGAATTTTCAATTTCTCCGAAGTCTCCTTCAAGATAACCACAGCCCTTTTAGAATACAACTCATAAGCTTCTTGTGATATGTCCTGCATTTTCAATGCTTGTTCTTTAAATGATTCCAGCATATGTTTCCAAGCTTCTTCGGATTCCTCAGCTCCAACTTCAACCCCACTCTTCTCCTTTTCATCATGTATCTCAACATGCCTATGTTCCGAAGCTTCTCCGGATTCCGTAGGTCCAGCTTTAACCTCATTTTTCTCCTGTTTCGCATCGATCTCATCAGGCTTCTGAGTACATCAATTCAGCACACACATTCAAAAAATCAGACTTTTCCCCAAATAAATGCACACTAATTCAACAATTCAATGCAAGAATCGGACACTGTCGACAACACAGAGCGGCGCCTATCATCCCTGTAGAAACTTCATTTTTACATTCTAAATGTGATAAATCTACAGTTAGGGTATGTGGGTGGGGGGCTTATGTTTATGATCTCAATAAACCCTTAAAATCCCAATCAATGTCTCTAGAATTGTGTATAATTACAAATACCCAAAGAAATTTGAACTCTTTATGTGAAATTTAAAGTTTTTATGAGAAATTTTGATATGACCAGTGAATGACAACAACAGTACAGGAAATGAAAATTTGAAATTCAAAGGATTAAATTGAAGATACCCAACCTTTTCTTCTTGATTGGAATCTGAGAATGAGGCAAAAATGTTGTTGTTCTTAGACCCTCTGTGTCGATGATGATGATCTGGATAGAGAAATGGAGTTCCTGCTCCAATTCGCCCAAGCCCCTTTGGAGGAGGAGGATGAGGAATTGAAATACTTCTTCTTCTTGGAATGTTGTGAGCTTGAGATTGAATCCTGAATGAATAAGAAGAGAGTTTAGGGTTTATGTGTGAAATGAAGCTCCTTTGAACTGTTGTAGTCATCATGGTTTGATTTGAGTTCTTCTTCTCCTCTCCTGAGCAGCAGAGAGAAGGAGACAAATTAAGGGTTCAACTTTAAATATTCTTTAAGATGAATTTTACACGACACTTCACCAGGGGATGTTGCTTTGATACCCTTTGGAAGAAAGGCACAAACCTAATGGGGCCGTTGAATCCTTTACAAGGGCTTCACCCATGATTTTATTGTCTAGATAGTTGGTTAGGGGGTGTCCTAAAAGTATAGTAAGTTACTCTTTTGTCGATTAAACCTAAATAATAATAATTAAATAGAAAAAAAAAAACCTTTTTTTGATTCTAATAATCAACAATAACGCAAAATCAATCATCATCAACAACAATTCAACAGTAATTCAAAATTGATCATTATCAACAACAATTCAAAATCAATCATCATTAATAACTCTTTTATCAATCAAACCTAAAAAAGAGAAACAAACCTAATTCTCTAATTCTAATCAACGACCCAAAATCAATTAATTTGAAATGAGATCGAAATATGTTATTTTTCTCAAATAAGTTTGAAAAAAATCGATTTTAGAACCAGTTACGGTTGGCTTTTTAGTTTTCACTTACAATTGGGTTTAGTGAGTTACAGTTGATTTCGGAAAACCAAAAATATGAGTTACGGTTGGATTTAATGGTTACGGTTGGTTTCAAAAAATAAAACACAGGAGTTACAGTTGGATTTAATGAGTTACGGTTGGTTTCAATGAGTTATGGTTGCCTGTAGTGAGTTACGGTTGGCTTCGAAAAATAATAAAAAAACATCCGTAACTTTTTTAAGGTTGGACTTGCCAAACTAAAATTTCAACCGTAACTTGTTTATGATTTAGTTTTCTCCAATTTTAATCAGTTAAGGCCGGAAGTTCATCATTACCTCGTATGGTTGGTTTCACGAGGAAAAGTCAACCGTACCCTGATAAGCAAGAAAAATCAATCTTTTACCTAGAGCTATGTAAAATTTGGTAACTCTATCTTATAAGGATTCATCCACCTCAATTTTTTTAACCACAATTACTCGTTTTGTTTTGATGAATCAAATTTAGGGTTTTGAAAAATTATCTTTTTCCTTCTATTTTTCTTCCCTCTAAAAGAAAAACAAAAATACTAACCCCCTATTTTAAATCAAATTCTCTTTAATAACTAATACTAAATTAGTTAATATAATATAATTAAATGATTAATACTAATATATTAATGGTTGTTTAGCCATTATACAATTATTTAGATAACTGTATATAATTATTTAAATCAGTTATATAGAAATTACTAGCTAGTGACCCTAGTTTGTCTTATTATAACAACCCTTATAACAAATTTCCAATGTAAATATACCCTACCCTAGCCACCAGGGTAAACAAGGTTCACATGGTAAAATTCCATGAATTTTGAGTTCATGACAAGTTCACCAACGCGATTCTTCTCTCACAAGATCCTTGATCTACAAGGAATCTTGATTTCTATGTCGCATAACCACGAATTACGCTGGTCATAATACGTAAAGCCTCGTGAAAATGTCAACATTTGACTCACCCATTAGCAGGGACTAAATGCCCAGAGATTCAACGTCTGTCGTATGACTTGAATCCCCCTGTCTAAAAACGGGAAATGATTCCGAGTTTCATCCACATGCACGCGATACAACTGATGATGTCTATTTTATTGCGTGACTCGTCTTACCTGAGCCGCGCTAATGACTCTAATAAGTTACATTTATTCACGATACACTGGTCATTCTGTCCAGGTCTTCATGCTTGTCACGATTAATAAGCAAGAAATTGATGCTTAATCCCTTTCTCCTGGTCCCTTCACTTTAGATGGAGAACACAAAAGTACGTACCAGAACCAAACAAATGCGTGATTGTTTTTTGCTAAAAAGTAAGAGTGTGTCTGTTTTTTGCTGGATCGAGGTCTGAATATGAGTCGGCCCCTGACTCGGTTCGAGTCCCATGTCATACCGTTTATCTTTTTTATTTTGTGTCACATCTGATTCGCGACCTGACTCAAATCTAAATCCTGACTCGGGCCCATTTGAGTCAGGGAATAAAATTCCATTGACTGATGGGACCAAGTCACTGACTCACATATTTTTGAGTTAAGTAAGTCAGACATGACTCTAAAAAGAAACATATTATGTATGATCCAGATGAGTCAAGTGATATCAGTCAGATCCAGACGACTCAGATGAATTAGGAAAAAATAAACAAGTTATGTAACTGAAGAAGCCCATTGTTGGACTTCCATGCAAATCAATAACTACCTCATCGAATGAAAATAAAATTTTATTGATAAACTTAATAATCCAAGATCCATCAGCCGTGGTGGATAATAAAGATGATCATCTTTGCAACTTATAATACTCAGTCCACCCGTTCTCTCAATTTATGCTCACTCAACATATGTCACTTGGTGATAGTACTAAGACAAATATAAAGTTCATCTAACAGGATATAGGATAATAATTAGTTATAAGGGCCCATTTATACTACATACTACTAACCACTTAGGAATATAATAATATATTCTTATTATGGACAATTATCACTATAACCGGGACCCCCATAATAAAAACCATAACCATTTGTATGTTTCTTGTCAACTTTCAAATCATAACAATTTGGATTTGATACGTACGTCTTAACATCTTCAGGGTCTTTGGCTTCGTTATTTTCATTAATTACTTGAACATGACTGAAATAACTAGATATTCCAAGACCTCCTTCTGAAGGTAAATGACCGCTACCCATTTGAGTTGTAGTATGTCGTCCTTCATGGTGCAAATTATAGATTTCTCCACCGAATTCTACTTTAGCTGCTTTCGTTGATAATTGGGTGAACAAAGAACTTGGATAATATCCCACGGGGATACCTTGTATTTGTATCCACCAATTTCCACTATTTTGGTCCTGCAAAATTATTCAATATAAATTTGTTGATTAGAGTTTGCAAAACGATGCGAATGAGACATTGATTACTTATGCACTCTTACCTTGTGTATACTGAAGGTGGCATCTTTTTGGTCTCCGTTGAAAGTAGATATTTCTGTAAAATTGCAACCAAGGGAAACATCCGAGGATGTTTGCACGAAACCGGGACATTCGTAGTTGATGCAGAAATTTTTGTAGGTATTCGTCTAAAAAAAAGTAAAGGATATTGGACAAAATAGAAAACCTTTATACAAAAAGTTCATATATTTTCTTGCATGGAAGAGATAATAACTTCTAATTAACATTTATGTAGCGTATGAAGTATAATATTGTAATAACGGTCTTAAGAAAACCATATAGTACTAGGAGTAACAACACTTACACTCCATAATATAAAAAATCTGGTCTGGGAATCACCATATCTCGGAGGGTACACCTACTTAAAAACAAATATTAAGCCAAATAATAATACTTAAGTTTGAATTTTAGAAACATATCCTAGGATGGTTAACTTACTTCCCATCCAGCTTCAATAGTATTGAGATCATTTTGATCACCAGCATCAACCCAGATTTGGGATACACTCATCTCAGATGGTTCTTTCAAAATAGGATTCCAAAGATTTATTTTTGCTTGTGCTCCTAGAAAGTTTCCGCGTACCTTAATTACCGCATACTATAGGGAATATTTAAACACAATTTCAAAATTATTATTACCATATACAGACAAAATAAATTATTAAATTATTCATAAGAAAATTAATGACGTGTAAATGTACCTCATGGCCGTCTCTAATTCCATTTGGATGTAATGTATTAGGCTTCTTATAATAAGAATTTTTTGACCGACGACTTTTGCGCGAAAGTGTTGAATGGTAATATTTTCTAATATTCCGTCGTATAGGAATAGTTCCATGGGGACATGATCCATACTTATGCCAAGTTTGTGTAAGCTGAAGGGTCCCGAAATTATTTAGTGTTATACTTTTTGGGTATATACTTGGTCTCATCTGTTTTATATATACCAATAAAACCAAAAAATTATTCTTAAGAGTTTAAAATAAAACAATATAACTATTTTATATATAATATATAAGGAAAAGTATGCGTTGAACCTGTATAGTATGATTATGAAGCGAAGGATGATTCAGAGAAAGTTGCTTGAAGATATCATAACAATCGATGATCTCATCTTTATCAACCTACATTATAAGAATCAATCAATAGGTAATACGTCGAGAAGCATGGTATCACCGTATAAATAAATATTTTACCTTAATGGTTTTAATTATTGCTTTGTTCTCATCCTTCAAAATCGTTATTCCTTCAACTATTTCTTTTGGAATTGAAATTACATAAATAAGTATTGCGATGGGTAACCAACCTACTGAGTTGATGAATTTTGGCATTATTATTCTAAATATTCTTCTAGGAAAATAACAATACCGTTACCTACCCAAAATATTTGACAAGGATGGTGCAAAAGATTGATGCATAGACATATATAAAAGTATAATCTTAACCTAAGTATTTGTTGTAAGAGATATTCTAATTTCCACATTAATTACGGAATCTTACTATTTTGAAGATTTCCTCCCCATTAATTACTAAATCTTACTATCATTATTCTTTGGATATTTTTTTTAGTAACAATTTTATTAACAAGGAAATAATAAGGTCTACAAGAAATCGGTATGCACCTTAGCAACTAGCTGAGCTCCGACACCATTTTGAATGATAAGCCATATTCCATGGAAAAGAAAGTTTCTCACTTTAGCATTGGCATCGTTACAAGATATGTAATTCTTTAACCGTTTAAGAAATACCACTATGTCTTCACCAAGCTCACCAAGAGAAAAAGCAAGAAAACGGAATCCATATCCATCAGTTTGGCACACATCAAGGTATTTGTCATGTATCTAGGCAACTGCGTTGGAGACAGTAAGACTAGGAGTGAATGTACGCACCCCTGCGCCTTTGAAAGGTGAGACACCAGTAACATCCAAACAAACATCTGGACCATTTTCCCGTTATAGACAAGAATATCATCTAGTCTCAAGTCACCACCTTTTTGGGAAACAAAACCCACGTATGAGAACCTTTTTTCTCGCAGGTACACCTACTCAGGTACATATATCTGCAAAAGTATCTCGTACCAGATCATGAAAAAATCTAATACCTACCTCACTCGCAAGACAAAGCGAGTTAACCAAAAATATACATTTCCCTATCACAACAAGGACAAAAACCCCATCAACAAAAAATGGGAATGAAAGTCTTTAATAGAGGTTCGTGTTGAACAATCGGGGTCCAACTATTTAATTAAGCCCGTCAATAGGGATAGACAAGTAAAATTGGAGTGCTACTTGCTACAAGGAGTGATAGTTGTATCTTGAAAGGCTACGTCCGTAAAACCATAAGCTCCACATGCGCGGACGTATTATTATTTAATGAAAGAGTGCTCCTCGATGAAACAATTCGATAGGTGTTCTAACTTTCTTCTTCCTTACTATTTTGTTTAACACACAGATAATAATTTTCTGAGAAACCCAAACACATATTATTTTTCAGCATGAAGTTAAAATAGTGACACACATATATGTATTATACTATTATAATATATTTTGCTATAATTCATGAAATAATTTAATCCATTTTGTTTGAGCTCATAGACAATTATGATAATAAGCATAATCCATTACCAGAGAAATATTATTTGTATCCTACTTCACAAATGTGCATAATCCATTTTCATAATAAGCATAATCTATTACCAAAAACAGATACTAAAACAATCCTTTGGTAATAGATGAATATTGTAAAAAAATAATCAATCTATTAACCATTACAAAATAAGGATTATGGTAAAAGAGTCTCATAGCCCAGATTTGCTTTACCACATCTTTTGTATCCTAAAAGGAGCTCTGACCAGCCTATGAGTCTCAGCAACAAAACCCATAAGTGGTGCATGATCAGAAACATCCCTACTCATCACCTAGTCCAACTGGTTTGCAAGATAGGAAATTAGGATCCATGAACAAAAAATTTCATTCCAGGTGTGCTAGGCATAAACTGATGAAAAACCAACATATTTTTCCGGAAGCAACATTGATATGAAGGAGAGTTGTGCATCTTTTTTCGGCTTCACATGCAAGGAAGATGTTGAAGATTGACTGATGTGCCACTACTGATAAGTTGGTAAGCAGGTTCAAAATGGCCTTTATTAATCTATGTGTGATTTGTTGTTCGGAGGAAGAGTTTGTGCAACATATTTCTTGGAATTGTTCTTTTGCGCAGCGTGCATGGGCTTGGATAGCTGGCATTTTTTATATAATGCCTTTGTATGATTTCATTTCTTCTTATAAATCAGCTAAGGGCAAGAGCAGGATCGGTATAGTGAAACCTCAGTCAATGCTTCTTGACCGAATTATTAGTAAGAAAACTTTGGGATTCGACCCTAGGACGTCACTCAATTGCACTATGTTAGTAGTCTAACCCCTACTCCATGCTCATGTTTTTGGTTAAGTTCCTTTTTATTCTAATAATCAACAATAACGCAAAATCAATCGTCATCAACAACAATTCAACAATAACTCAAAATCAATCATTATCAACAACAATTCAAAATCAATCATCATTAATAACTCTTTTATCAATCAAACCTAAAAAAGAGAAACAAACCTAATTCTCTGATTCTAATCAACGACCCAAAATCAATTTATTTGAAATGTGATCGAAATATGTTATTTTTCTCAAATAAGTTCGAAAAAAATCGATTTTAGAACCAGTTACGGTTGGCTTTTTGGTTTTCAGTTACAATTGGGTTTAGTGAGTTACATTTGGTTTCGGAAAACATAAAATATGAGTTACGGTTGGATTTAATGGTTACGGTTGGTTTCAATAAACAAAACACAGGAGTTACAGTTGGATTTAATGAGTTACGGTTGGTTTCAATGAGTTATGGTTGGCTGTAGTGAGTTATGGTTGTCTTCGAAAAATAATAAAAAAACATCTGTAAATTTTTTAAGGTTGGACTTGCCAAACTAAAATTTCAACTATAACTTGTTTATGATTTAGTTTTCTCCAATTTTAATCAGTTAAGGCCGGAAGTTCATCATTACCTCGTACGGTTGGTTTCACGGGGAAAAGTCAACCGTACCCTGATAAGCAAGAAAAATCAATCTTTTACCTAGAGCTATGTAAAATTTGGTAACTCTATCTTATAAGGATTCATCCACCTCAATTTTTTAACCGCAAGTACTCGTTTTGTTTGGATGAATCAAATCTAGGGTTTTGAAAAATTATCTTTTTCCTTCTATTTTTCTTCCCACTAAAACAAAAACAAAAATACTAACCCCCTATTTTAAATCAAATTCTCTTTTAATAACGAATACTAAATTAGTTAATTTAATTAAATGATTAATACTAATATATTAATGGTTGTTTAGCCATTATACAATTATTTAGATAACTGTATATAATTATTTAAATCAATTATATAGAAATTACTAACTAGTGACCCTAGTTTGTCTTATTATAACAACCCTTATAAAAAATTTCCAATGTAAATATACCATACCCTAGCCACCAGGGTAAAAAAGGTTCACATGGTAAAATTCCATGAATTTTGAGTTCATGACAAGTTCACCAACGCGATTCTTCTCTCACAAGATCTTTGATCTACAAGGAATCTTGATTCCTATGTCACATAACCACGAATTACGCTGGTCATGATACGTAAAGCCTCGTGAAAATGTCAATATCTGACTCACCCCTTAGCAGAGACTCAATGCCCAGAGATTCAACGTCTGTCGTATGACTTGAATCCTCCTGTCTGAAAACGGGAAATGATTCCGAGTTTCATCCACATGCACGCGATACAACTGATCATGTCTATTTTATTTCGTGACTCGTAGCCACGCTAGTGACTCTTATAAGTTACATTTATTCACGATACACTGGTCATTCTGTCCAGGTCTTCATGCTTGTCACGATTAATAAGCAAGAAATTGATGCTTAATCCCTTTCTCCTGGTCCCTTCACTTTAGAAAGAGAACACAAAAGTACGTACCAGAACCAACAAATGCGTGATTGTTTTTTGCTAAAAAGTAAGAGTGTGTTTGTTTTTTGCTGGATCGAGGTCTGAATATGAGTCGGCCCCTGACTCGGTTCGAGTCCCATGTCATACCGTTTATCTTTTTTTATTTTGTGTCACATCTGATTCGCGATTTGACTCAAATCTAAATCCCGACTCAGACCCGTTTGAGTCAGGGAATAAAATTCCATTGACTGATGGGACCAAGTCAATGACTCACATATTTTTGAGTTAAGTAAGTCAGACATGACTCTAAAAAGAAACATATTATGTCTGATCCAGATGAGTCAAGTGATATCAGTCTGATCCAGACGACTCAGATGAATTAGGAAAAAATAAACAAGTTGTGTAACTGAAGGATCCCATTGTTCGACTTCCATGCAGATTCATAACTACCTCATCGAATGAAAATAAAATTTTATTGATAAACTTAATAATCCAAGATCCATCAGCCGTGGTGGATAATAAAGATGAGCATCTTTGCAACTTATAATACTCAGTCCACCCCCTCTCTCAATTCTGCTCACTCAACATATGTCACTTGGTGATAGTACTAGCGGACGTCACGTAATCCCATAACAAAGACTATGCCATTAAGACAAATATAAAGTTCATCTAACAGGATATAGGATAATAATTATTTATAAGGGCCGACCCCTACTACCTACTACTAACCACTTAGGAATATAATAATATATCCTTATTATGGACAATTATCATTATAACCGGGACCCCCATAGTAAAAACCATAACCATTTGTATGTTTCTTATCAACTTTCAAATCATAACAATTTAGATTTGATACGTACGTCTTAACATCTTCAGGGCCTTTGGCTTCGTTATTTTCATTAATTACTTGAACATGACTGAAATAACTAGATATTCCAAGACCTCCTTCTGAAGGTAAATAACCGCTACCCATTTGAGTTGTAGTATGTCGTTCTTCATGGTGCAAATTATAGATTTATCCACCAAATTCTACTTTAGCTGCTTTCGTTGATAATTGGGTGAACAAAGAACTTGGATAATATCCCACGGGGATACCTTGTATTTGTATCCACCAATTTCCACTATTTTGTTCCTGCAAAATTACTCAATATAAATTTGTTGATTAGAGTTTGCAAAACGATGCGAATGAGACAATGATTACTTATGCACTCTTACCTTGTATATACTGAAGGTGGAATCTTTTTGGTCTCCGTTGAAAGTAGATATTTCTGTGAAATTGCAACCAAGGGAAACATCCGAGGATATTTGCACGAAACCAGGACATTCGTAGTTGATGCACAAATTTTTGTAGGTATTGGTCTAAAAAAAAAGTAAAGGATATTGGACAAAATAGAAAACCTTTATACAAAAAGTTCATATATTTTCTTGCATGGAATAGATAATAACTTCTAATCAACATTTATGATAGCGTATGAAGTATAATATTGTAATAACGGTCTTAATACAAGGAGTAACAACAATTACACTCCATAATATAAAAAATCTGGTCTGGGAATCACCATATCTCGGGGGGTACACCTACTTAAAAAAAAATATTAAGACAAATAATCATACTTAAGGTTGAATTTTAGAAACATATCTTAGGATGGTTAACTTACTTCCCATCCAGCTTCAATAGTATTGAGATCATTTTGATCACTAGCATCAACCCAGATTTGGGATACACTCATCTCAGATGATTCTTGCAAAGTAGGATTCCAAATATTTATTTTTGCTTGTGCTCCTAGAAAGTTTCCGCGTACCCTAATTAACGCATACTATAGGGAATATTTAAACACAATTTCAAAATTATTATTACCATATACACAGACAATATAAATTATTAAATTATTCATAAGAAAAATAATGACGTGTAAATGTACCACATGGTCGTCTCTAATTCCATTTGGCTGTAATGTATTAGGATTCATATAATAAGAAGTTTTTGAACGACGACTTTTACGCGAAAGTGTTGAATGGTAATATTTTCTAATACTCCGTCGTATAGGAATAGTTCCATGGGGACATGATCCATACTTATGCCAAGTTTGTGTAAGCTGAAGGGTCCCGAAATTATTTAGTGTTATATCTTTTGGGTATATACTTGGTCTCATCTGTTTTATATATACCAATAAAAACAAAACAATATTCTTAAGAGTTTAAAATAAAACAATATAACTGTTTTATACATAATATATAACGAAAAGTATGCGTTGAACCTGTATAGTGTGATTATGAAGCGGAGTAGGTAATACGTCGAGACGCATGATATCAATGTATAAATAAATATAAACTGCGTTTTGGTTTTAATTATTGCTTTGTTCTCATCGTTCAAAATCGTTCTTCCTTCAACTATTTCTTTTGGAATTGAAATTACATAAATAAGTATTGTGATAAGTAACCAACCTACTGAGTTGATGAATTTTGGCATTATTATTCTAAATATTCTTCCAGGAAAATAACAATACCGTTACCTACCCAAAATATTTGACAAGGATGGTGCAAAAGATTGATGCATAGATATATATAATAGTATGATCTTAACCTCAGTATTTGTTGTAAGAGATATTCAAATTTCTAAATTAATTACAGAATCTTACTATTTTGAAGATTTCCTCCCCATTAATTACTAAATCTTACTATCATTATTCTTTGGATATTTCTTTTAGTAATAATTTTATTAACAAGGAAATAATAAGGTCTACAATAAATCGGTATGCACCTTAATAACTAGTTGAGCTCCGACACCATTTTGAATGATAAGCCATGTTCTATGGAAAAGAAAATTTCCCACTTTAGCATTAACGTCGTGACTAGATATGTACTCCTTCTGTCCTAAAATTTCTGTCCTCTATTCTATTTTCGTCTGTCCTAAAATACTGTCAAGCTTCTGTTTATAGTCATATTTTGTAGTCAAACTCTCAAATATATCCATCAAAATTTTACAATTATAAAATAAAAAGTAATTTTATTACATACCCGAGTTTTTAGTTGGCAGCCGAGCGATAAGCTGAGCGCCAACTCCCTTCTGAATAACAACACCCAATCTATGAAAAACAAACCTACCTACACCACTACCAGCATCATTACTAGCTAAGCAATTTTTCAAACGTTTGAAAAAACATACAATGTCTTCACTAAGCTCCCCTAAGGTAGTAAAAGCCAAAACACCCAAACCATCACCATGCGAACTACATTCAACCAAGTATTTAGTACGCTTTCTAGAAACGGCTCTAGAAATGGCCTGACCTAGGACGAAAGCACGAACACCATCACCAGTGAAGGGTGAGACACCCGTGACATCCATACACACATCTTGCCCATTCTCCCAGTTGAGAACTAGGATATCCGCTGGGCGTAAATCTCTGTCATTATCCGACGAAAGACCCAAGGCCACTTCTTTACGCGCAGGATGTACCGCTTTGTAATGTATATCCACAAAAGAACATCTCGAACTAAGTCATGGCGAAACTAAATTCCAACATCTTTAGCACAATGAAGCGCATGATCACCAAAAATATCCATAGGTCTACTACAAAAAGAGCACAACCCGTCTTTAACAAACATAGGGATACCAAGACGATAACAAACCATCAAGCCTGAATCGGTTCTGGGCCCAAGACACTGGTTTAAACCACTGATAGGGACTGCCATGAGGTAAGCTTGTGCATGTTTGATCTGGTTGCATTGCCACAAAATGGAGTCTCTTGCAGATAATTTAAATTGGGAAGGGATTTGCTTCTTAACTGCATCAAAATAAGTGACTGCCAAGGAGTGCATAGAGGGGGGGGGCAGTGTTATCGACACAATAAGTGGAAGGAAAACCGCATACCTGAATAAACTTATGAAGAGCCAACTGGTAAGCAACCCCATTATCCGTAGAGAAATAGCTACCAAGTATCACATGTCGTACCGAAGTAGTCTGACTCAGAGAGGCAAGATAACAGTAGGCACAAGTGTCCGCCATGGTATAAATACCAAGGCCACCATCTTTGACAGGCAGAGTAGCCAACCTCTGTTGCAAAGGACCAAAACCAGCTCCATCCCCAGTAATTAATAGTCTCAAATACTTGAGTAAATGGTCATTAAATAGGTCAGTGGCCTGTTGTAGAGCTGCAGGATCGGTGGTACGCATAGCAAACTATATCCTAGACACACCAACTCGGCCATGAAGTAACAACAACTCGCTTTGAGGATCTTTGAGTTTTTTGATATCAGACATTAGTTGAATAGTCTTGTTCACCCTACTCAACACCATGTCACCCTTGAAAACCAAATCCAAACTCACAGGACCACCCAAAAGTTTAACCCCCTTGCTAGGCCTACCAATATCCTTGGGAAAAATACCTTCAGCAATACTACGTGGATCAAGTGAAGGCCAAAAGACCTCAGTTTTCTTGATGTTTAGATGCAAACCACTACCCGGACCTTCGGATTCAATAATGCTCAAAGCTCTAGCAACTTCCACCGTGTCACCGATAATAGTTCCATCATCAAGATACCAGGCATGCAAATCAAGCTTACAACGAGAAGCGATGGACTTCACTAGAGGGTGAAGTGTCAGATCAAACAAAAGGGGACCGAGGGGATCACCTTGCTGAACACCAAGTGCGGAAGATAAAATATATTGATCATAGTAAAGTCTAGCAGATCTGGCATAATAGAATTCAACCCAACGAGAAATATCTGGACAATGAAGCCGGACCTCCCTAATGAGGTGAGATCTGCATACCATGTTGAAAACATTCGAGAAGTCAATAAGCAACATTGACATATTATCCGAGTGACCTTTCAACTCTAATAAACCATTTACAACGTGAAGTATACTTTCTCCCCCTACCGGCACACCAACACCAAACTGATGATCCCCTAAGTAAGATGACATGGCCTCACCAACGGAAAAAGCAGCCACCTTAGAGACCAAACGACGCCAAATGGTTCCAACTGTAATAGGCGTCAGTCCACCCCCGGGTTTGAGTAAAGGTGTAAGGGTTGGACTAACGACGAGCTCTCCTAAAGCCTTGGGGCAC
The DNA here is from genome assembly GCA_023531295.1 of Papaver armeniacum. NCBI lineage: Eukaryota > Viridiplantae > Streptophyta > Magnoliopsida > Ranunculales > Papaveraceae > Papaver > Papaver armeniacum. Next base: position 30,304 of record JAJJWW010014469.1, read on the forward strand.
TCACCAGCCAACCATAGGTTGACAACCCCAGTAATCGAAACCAACAAATCGTCCGCGACTGCCACTGCTGCACTACTCAGTGCGTCGATTAGATGTTGTGCACGCAATCCATCACGACAACAAGAAGTACCTCTTGGGAAACTTTTAATGGCACCAAGGACAGCTCTCGAGTCAACCGTGACAGGGTCACACAATTGACATCCTCATCTGAAATGGAGGGTGGAGGAGATGTTGGATGTTTGGATTGCAGTTCAGTCAACGTACTCTCATTGTGAGGGGCAACACCGTTCGAAGACAAGACACGGATCACAGCTACATAATTCCCGTTCTCAATCTTCCTCCGACAAGCACTTATGTTAGCAATTTCTGGCGTCTTTTTGCTGACTTTTTTGGCAGTATGATGTTGGCTTGGGTGTTGCAAAAGTTTGGAGATCAAAGTGTAGCATCCCATAGGTTCTTTCCAAGCTAGGAGAGCCTGTTGAATGACAGCAACTTGAAGCCGCTTCCTCTTGCACGACTTCTCCTCAATTGAACGTTGAGGCCTGTAGCGAGTCAAAATGCAAATGGGAAGTAAGAGTAGCCTGATCCAAGCAATGAAGGTCACTGGATTGCAAATCACCCCCGTCCAAACAAGCTTTCAAGGTCCGAGAAAACCCAACCTACACCGAAATGGAATGGGCACCGTGGTAAATCGCCGTTGGAAGACGCGTTTAGCAAATCAAGAGAAATGGAAAAGGAATCATCAAACTTATCACTAACATCGTTCCTCGGGGGAAGCATCAACCGTAGCATCAACTCGTAGCATCAATCGGCTCAAACAAAACATGCGCATCGAAGTTGCGCAGCCTGTCTATCCGTGTATAAGAAAATCTGCAAAGTTGCCATTGAAAGGTTCCATGAATGGAATCGTGAACACCCTCCAATTCTTTACAAGGGGTTCTCCGGTGTGTAATATCATGCACACCGGCCGCATAGCCACATGTGCATTTGGAGGAGAACTTTTACCAAGCAATGTAAACCCGCAAATTCTTTGAAATAATGGCTCGCAACCGAGTTTGTTCTCATCATCGAATAAAGGTGTTTGGCCTGGAGATGTTGACAGAAAGAACCACTTACATAGCCTCTACCACGCACACCATCCCTGCAACCGTCAAAATTCTTTAAGGGGCAGTGACAATTACCAGCTTGCGAACCAAAGATCATCTACGAGAATTGCATTCGACGGTTAAATAAGTGGAGAAGATATCTCGAGGTGATGGAGGGGGCTTCTTGGAAGAGCGTGCAGACGAGTTGTTGAGTAGCAGCAGCCATGAAAGAAAAAAAACAAAAAAAAAAAACCCAGTTAACCCTAAAAGAAAGAACAAACCCTAACTCGATACGAGAAGCAAAGAAAAAACCGCAAAGAAAAACAAAAACAGCCATGTAAAAAGCGAAAAGCGAAAGAAGGAAAAGAAAAAGAAGAAAAATCAAAACAAAGGATCAACAAGGATGAGACAAATCCCTTGGAAAACCCTGGTTTTCAGTCGCCAAGGTTTTTCGCCGGAGCTCATCGCCAAGTAAATTAATCTTTTGACATTATTAATATTTAAATATTTCTATAAATATTATAATTATCAATGTATTTTTCTTACATACTTCATATGCTCCTTTTAATTTTAGTAATAATATATCATTTAATAGGGGTAGTTTTGTACACTCCTCCGGTCTCCTTAATATCTTGACTTTGTCAAAGCGGACTAATAATTTAGGATGGAGGGAGTAATTTTTATAGAGTTTAAGATAAGAAATACCACTGTGTCTTCACCAAGCTCACCAAGAAAAAAAGCGAGAAAACTGAATCCATATCCATGAGTTTTGCACACATCAAGGTATTTGTCAGGGACGCTATTAGGGGTGGCTTACCCAGGCTGCAGCCCACCCCAAAATTTCTGAAAAGATGTTTTGTTAGTGTAATTTTTAACATTTGTAAAATTTAGCCCAGGTGTAAAATTTAATTAGCCCATTAATTGTTAAGATATGATTCTGCGTGGAAGAAATCAGAAGATTTTGGAACCCGGTCCCACATGGATTAATTTTTGAATAGCATCTCAACCGTTCAAAGACTATAGGGAAAAATAAGTATCCATTATGTTTCCTAAAATCAGGTATTAAATGGGCTTACCTATTACGTGTTAGTTTGATAAAATAAAACCGTGTCAAATGGGGGTGTCTTGTCCTTAACTAAGCAAGCGTTTGTCCACCTTTAAAAAAAGAAAAAAAACCAAGTGTTTGTCCAAAAATTCATTTTTCTTCTATGAAGTGACTACAATTTTATGTATATCTATGTATAATCTAAGAATGCAGTGTATTCATGAGACAAAAATACAATATGTCATGACTTATTATGCGTATATGTATAAAATCCAAATATTTTTGCATCCCTATAATAACCTTTGAAACTAGAAAAAAATTGGGCGGTAAATAAATCAGGATTATTATTTTTGATACGCAAATTATTCGTCCCTTATATTAGTTACAAGCTGAAAAAATTTGATTCAAAGCTTTGTGCTCCAAGGAAAAGAGATCGTGTGGCATACCCGTACTCGCTTTAACTATATTACTACAGTTGTCATTCTGGCAGTTGAGATAAATTAAGTTCAGAGGTTCGAGAAAAAAAAATTAACCCACCCAAACATAAATTCCTGGTTCCGTCCCTGGTATTTGTCTTGTAATCTGGTATGCTAATCCAGTTAACTTAAAGTCAAGGCCAACTGTAATCTTATGAACACCTGTTGCCTTACCTCAACTAGACACCACTGACATATGGCGATGAAATTCTCTTATTTCTCAGGCGGAAAGATTTGAGGGAGGTCAGCAGATAGCTAAGGCAAAATATCTCCAAGCCCAAGCCCAAGCCCAAGCCCAAGCCCAAGCCCAAGCCCAACTGCATATATGCATGAGGCTAAAGATCAATTCCAAGGGGCGAATTAAGGAACTATCAGTACATTCTATTTTTAATTAGTGCCAATTTTTTGGCGGAATTCGTGTAGAAAAAGTTTGTCAATTCATTTGCTCGTACAGAGAATTAAACTCTTCAAGTTATTTTGTTTTACAGTTGTTGATGGATGGAAATCATGAAGATCATCATACTCTAAATATTCTTGAGCAATATCGTTCCAAAGCCGAGCATTATATATGCTCGTGTCACAATGACAGCAATGTGGAGCTAACACCAGGGGGGTGCTTTTATTCATCCGAAAATGGAACAATATATATGCAATATGTATCGACTTCGACCTTCCTTCTTACCGTACTCAAATGCAACGGAGAAATGAAGCTCCTTTGAACTGTTGTAGTCATCATGGTTTGAATTGAGTTCTTCTTCTTCTCTTCTGTGTCTGAGCAGCAGAGAGAAGAAGACAAATAAAAGGTTCAACTTTTGTTATTATTCTTAAGATTAAAATACACGACACTTCACCAGGTGTTGATGCCCTGTGGAAAGGTACCCTACCCCCACCAGGATAAACAAGGTTCTTTTTGTTGGGATCGCATGGCAGAATTCCATGAACTTTTTTAAGCCAAGAGGTAAAATTTTGGGTAATAAAACTGGGTTCTATGGAGCTTCCCAGCTCCAAAGCCCTTGGCCTAAACCCCCTCTTCTCTCGTAAGACTAGAACCCCCCTATCCGAGAACAAGAAATGACTCCGAGATCCATTCAAATGCTTGTCACCTCTAATAAACAAGAAATTGATTATTTATTTTTTGAAGCAAAACAAGAAATTGATGCTTAAACCCCATCTCCTCGTCGCTTGACTTTAGAACGACAGCACAAAAGTACTGCCAAATCATGTGTACAACATTTACTAGAGAAACCCCATGACCAAACAAAGGCGAGATTATTAGTTTATTCTGGTATAGAATCATTTTTTTCTTTTTTAATCAGTAAAGGAAAGAAGAATTTAGTGATGGCGAGATACAAACCGAGGTCCATAATATAATCACCCAACAATTTTATCACTGTACTCAGGGACGGAACCAAAATTTCGAAGAAGAGTGTGCGAAAATTTACTTTAGGTTGCACATAAATTTTAGGGGCGCAAATAAACAAAATTAGGCACGTATATAAGAAAAGAAATTTTATTGAGCTTATATTAGGCTTCGGAGCCAGTACATTTTTTTGGGCTTATACGTCCATACTACAGTAACACCGACTTCTAGTATACAATATAATAGAAAGTAAATGAACGAGCCCATTGTTCGACTTCCATGCAAATCAATAACTATCTCATCAAATCAAAATACAGATTTATTAGTACACTTGATGATCCAAAACCCATTGGCCATGGTGGGTCATCAATAACTTAAAATACCCAAACCACCCTCTTTTATTTTCTGCACACCTAGCAAACGTCATTTGGTGATAATAATGGGAGAAGTCACACTTACCCCAAAATAAAGACCCTGCCACTAACACAAATACAAATTTCATCTAACAGGATATAGGATAATATCAACTATCAGGATATATGATAATTATTACTTAAGGGGTGACCACTACTACATACTAGTAACCACTTGCGCATATAAGGTCTAATCCTTATTATGGACAATTATCGTTATAACCAGGGCCGCCATAATAAAAACCATAACCATTTGTATGTCTCTTGTCAACTTTCAAATCATAACAATTTGGATTTGACACGTACGTCTGAATATCTTCTGGGTCTTTGGCTTCGTTCTTTTCATTGATTACTTGAACATGACTAAAATAACTGGATATTCTAAGACCTCCTTCTGAAGGGAAATGACCGCTACCCATTTGAGTTGTAGTATGCCGTCCTTTATATCTTTCATTATAGATTTCTCCACCGAGTTCTACTTTCATTGCTGTCCCTGATAATTGGGTGAATAAAGAGCTTGGATAATATCCCACGGGAATACCTTGTATTTGTATCCACCAATTTCCACTATTTTGGTCCTGCAAATTTATTCAATATAAATTTGTCGAATAGAGTTTGAAAAATGATACAAATGGTATATTGATCACTTATGTTTTCTTACCTTGTATATACCGAAGGTGGCATCTTTTTGGTCGCCGTTGAAAGTGGACATTTCTGTGAAATTGCAACCAAGGGCAACATCCGAGGACGTTTGAACGAAACCAGGACATTGGTAGTTGATACAGACATTTTTGTAGGTATTGGTCTAAATAAAAAAAAGTAAATGATATTGGACAAAGATAGACAACCTTTGGAACCATTTATACAAAAAGTTCCCATCTTTTCTCCGCATTGAAGAGATAATAACTTCTAATTAACAATTTATATAGCGTAGGAAGTATAATATTGTAATAATGATCTTAAGAAAACCATATAGTACTAAGAGCAATAATACTTACACTCCATAATATAAAGAATCTGGTCTGGGAATCACCATATCTAGGTGGGTGCACCTAATTAAAAACAAAAATTAAGCCAAATCATCGTACTTAAGTTTGAATTTTAGAAACATAGCCTTGGATGGTTAACTTACTTCCCATCCAGCTTCGATAGTATTGAGATCATTTTGGTCACCGGCATCAACCCAAATTTGGGATACACTCATCTCAGATTGTTCTTCCAATATAGGATTCCAAAGATTTATTTTTGCTTGTGCCCCTAGAAAGTTGCCGCGTACCCTAATTACCGCATACTGTAAGCATAATAAACACATACAAACACGACTTTCAATTTATTATATCCACATACGGTCAAAATATATTATTAAAATTATTCATAAGAAAAATAATGACATATAAATGTACCTCATGGCCGTCTCTAATTCCATTTGGATGTAACATATTAGGCTTCTTATAATAAGAAGGTTTTGAACGATGACTTTTCCTCGAAAGTGTTGAGTGGTAATATTTTCTAATATTCCGTCGAATAGGGATAGTTCCTTGGGGACATGACCCATATTTATGCCAAATTTGTGTAAGCTGAAGAGTCCCGAAATTATTTAGTTTTATATTTTTCGGGAATATACTTGGCCTCATCTGTTTTATATATACCAATGAAAACAAAGCAATATTCTTAAGGGTTTAAAATTAAACAATATAGTTGTATCATGATAGATAAGGAAACGTATTGGTTGAACCTGTACAGTATGATTATGAAGTGAAGGATGATTTAGAGAAAGTTGCTTGAAGATATCATAACAATCGATGATCTCATCTTTATCCACCTATATATTATAAGAATTAATCAATTGGTAATACATCGGAAAGCATGATGTTACCTATAAATAAATGTAAACTACATACCTTAATGGTTTTAATTATTGCTTTGTTCATGTCTTTCAAAATCGTTATTCCTTCAACTATTTCTTTTGGAAATGAAATTACATAAATAAGTATTGCGATGAGTAGCCAACCTGCTGAGTTGATGAATTTTGGCATTATTATTCCAAATATTCTTCTAGGAAACTACTAGCAATACCATTACATACCAAAAATAATTTACATGGATGTATGGTCCAAAGGATTGATACGTATACATATATAAAAGTATATTCTTAACCTAAGTATTTGTTGTAAGAGATATTCAAATTTCCACATTAATTACAAAATCTTACTAGTTTGAAGATTTCCTCTTCATTAATTACTAAATCTTACAATCATTATTCTTTGGATATTATTTTTTAATAATATTTTTTCTAACAACGAAATGATAAGGTCAACAAGAAATCGGTATGCAGCTTAGCAACTAGCTGAGCTCTGATGCCCTTTTGAATGATCAAACCCATTCTTCAGAAAAGAAAGTATCTCACTTTAACATTGGGATTGTGACAAGCTATGTAATTCTTTAACCGTTTAAGCAATACCACCATGTCTTCTTCAAGCTCACCAAGTATCGAAAAAGCGAGAACACTGATTCCATATCCTTGAGTTTTGCACACATCAAGGTATTTGTTGTGTATCCGAATAACTACATTGGAGACAGCAAGATCAGGTGTGTACGTACGCACCCCTCCACCTGTGAAAGGTGAGACACGAGTAACATCCAAACAAACATCTTGACTGTTTTCTCGTTGCAAAAAAGAATATCAGATGGCCTCAAGTCACCACCTTCTTGGCATGTGAACCTTTTTTCTCGCATGTACACCTGCTCAATCACATATATTCGCAAAAGAATCTCGTACCAGGTCATGACGGGATCTAATACCTACCTCAGTCGCACACTGCAAAGCTTGTTTACTAAAAATATGCATTTTCCTATCACAACAAATACAAAGACCCTTATCAACAATCAATGGGATGTCAAGTCTATAACATAGGACCGTGTTGAAAATTGGGGGGTCCAACTCTCTGATTAAGCCCGTTAATAGGGATAACCGAGTAGAATTTGAATGCTATTTGCTACAAGGCGTGATCAATGTATCTTGATAGGCTACGTCCTTAAAACCGTAAGCACCGAGTGCAAGGACGTATTATTCTTTAAGGAAAGAGATCCTCGATGAAACAATTTGATATGTCTTCTAACTTTCTTCTTCCTTACTATTTTGTTTGTCGCATGCATAAGAATTTCCGAGAAAACGAAGCACATTTTATTTTCCAACAGAAACTTAAAATAACGACTAACATATTATGCTACTATACTATATTTATTATAATTCATGAAATAATTTAATCTATTCCATCTGGGCTAATATCCAATTTTGATAATAAGCATAATCCATTTCCAGAAAAGGATTATTTTCTTTACAGATGTGCATAATCCATTTTGATAATAATCATAATCTATTACCAAAAAGGGATTACCAAAAAATCCAACTTTTTGGTAATAGATTTTTTTTTTTTTTACTCAGAAAGGACAAAGTTTAGTAGGAAAAAAAATGAAATTCACAAAGGAGTGAATCACACTGAGAGCAATATACAAAAAAAAAAAAAAAAAAAACTAGTCAAAACTAGCAGTTATACGATGGCTGCTTGCCAATTCCTAATAACCAGATCAATGGATAAACCATCAAAAACCTTAATATTAGCAGCCAATGCCCAATTGAAGACCAAACTCTTAACATCATCAATCAAATTGTCCGTAGATTTATATCTTCACTTGAAAACTATATCATTTCTTTCTAACCAAATGACCCACCAAATTGCAGATGGAATCAAATCCCAAATATACCATTTCTTAGCTTTTTTGCTTTCTTCTTTTCCATTCCCATAAGAAGGACCTGACTAAGCTAGGAAACACCAGATGAACTCCATAACAATTTAAGAAGAAATTAAATCTATTAACCATTCAAACTTTTTGGTAATAGATTACTATGGTAACAAAAATTCAATACATTAACCATTACCAAAAAAGGATTATGACACCCCAGATGTGTTTATTGCCACATCTTTTATATCCTAAAAGGAGCTCTGACCGGCCTATGAGTCTCAGCAACGAAACCTATTAGGAGATATGTATTCATTGTATATATTGTAAATACGGTTATATATTTTCTTAGTTAGGTAAGATATTTATTACATGTAGATTTCTTTTATCTCTACCTATGTATTCACAGGGAAACCTATTTTGTAATTCAAGCTTTTCAATAAGAAAACTTCAATTATTATTCTCAACCTTGTCGTTACAAAACCCATAAGTGGTGCATGATCAGAAAACATCCCTACTCATCACCAAGTCCATGAATGGTTTGCAAGATAGGAAAACTTGGAGCCATGATAAAAAATTGGCAGTCCAAGTCTGCAAGGCATGTACTGAGAAAGAACATCATATTTTGCAGGAAGCAACATTGATATGAAGGAGAGTTGTGCATCCTTTTTTGGCCGCACAGGCATGGAAGATGTTGAAGATTGAATGGTGCGCCACTAATGATAAGTTGGTAAGCAGGTTCAAAATGGCCTTTATTAATCTATGTATGTATGATTTGTTGTTCGTAGAACGAGTTTGTGCAACATATTTCTTGGAGCCGTTCTTTTGCGCAGCGTGCATGGGCTTAGATAGTTGTTATTTTTGATATAGTACTTTTTTCTGATTTAATTTCTTTGTTATAAATCAGCAAAGAGCAAAACGAGACGTGAAACTTAGGTTCACTTAAACAAGAGATAGAAGACGTAGACAAAGAAGAGACTTAAAACGTGTTTTGATTAATTGAATTGTACAAGTTTTACAGACGCTATAACATGAGTTTATATACACAACTTTCCTTGAATGATAAGTAAAGTCTATTTCCTAACTTTACTTGAATACCTAAAATACAACATCCTTGAGAAAGAAGATACGTGTGTTATTTTACACACGTATCGGATGTTGAGTTAACACCCTCCCGCAAGCGTAACGGATTATCCTGAACCGTTAGCTTGAACCTTAAAAGAGAAAACCGATCTTTAGAGAGTGGTTTAGTAAAAATATCCGCAATTTGATCTTTAGAGGATATAAAACGGACATCAAGAAGCTTGGAAGCTACTTGATCACGAACAAAATGATAATCAATTTCTATATGTTTCGTCCGAGCATGAAATATCGGATTAACTGTGAGATAAGTAGCACCAAGGTTATCATACCATAATATTGGAGGAGAGCGTGTAGAAATACGAAGCTCGGAAATAAGCGACTGAATCCACATAATTTCGGCTGTAGCAATAGCAAGTCCCCGATACTCGACCAAGGTACTAGAACGAGAAACTGTTTTCTGTTTACGAGCACTCCATGAGATAATGTTACCACCTAAATAAACACAATATCCACTTGTAGAACGACGATCATCAAGAGAACCAGCCCAATCAGAATCAGTATATGCACTGAAAGATAGTTGTAAAGAAGGAGATGGCCGGATAAGTATACCAAGCGTACTTGTATGCTTAAGATAACGAAGAATATGCTTGACCAATCCCCAGTGAAACTCTGTAGGAGCATGCATAAATTGACAAACTTTATTAACAGCAAAAGCAAGGTCTGGACGAGTAAATGTCAAATATTGCAAGGCTCCAACAATGCTACGATATTCAGTAGCATTAGTTAATAAAGTGCTACGATCAGAAGAAATATCACCAGAAGTACTTAGTGGAGTAGTAATCGGTTTTACTCCATCCATTTTGGCTCGAATGAGAAGATCATGAGCATAACGTTGTTGAGAAAGAAATAACCCCGAAGAAGTACGAATTGCCTCAATTCCAAGAAAATAAGACAGCTGACCAAGATCTTTAATTGCAAATTCTTGTTGTAAACGGGTGGTAATAGAAGTAATACATGCAGAATTGAAGCCAGTGACAATAATATCATCAACATAGACCAACAAATAGATAACACCATGAGTCCCATTGTAAACAAACAAGGACGAATCACACTTGGAAGTAACAAATCCAATTTGCAACAAAAAATTGCTAAGTCTGTGGTACCATGCACGAGGAGCCTGTTTAAGTCCATACAGAGAGCGATGTAACTTACAAACATGTGTAGGAAAACGAGGATCAACATAACCTGGAGGTTATTTCATGTACACCTCCTCTTGAAGTTCTCCATGTAAGAAAGCATTCTGCACATCAAGTTGATGAATAGGCCAATTGGAAGATAAGGCTAAGGTAAGAATAATACGTATAGTACACGGTTTGACAACCGGGCTAAACGTCTCAGAATAATCAATCCCCTCTTGTTGTTTGTAACCTTGTGCAACTAGGCGAGATTTGAGACGTCCAATTGTACCATCAGGATTACGTTTAATCCGAAAAACCCATTTACATCCAATAACATTCATAGAAGGATCATGTGGAACATAAGACCATGTACCATTTCGAAGCAATGCATTGATTTCGTCATCAGAGGAGGCACGCCACTGTGGATCTTTAAGAGCTTGAGAGATGCAAGTAGGTTCAAGATTCGAATCACATATGAGAGCATACCTTGAATTTGGCTTAAAAATCCCATCTTTGGCCCTGGTGACCATTGGATGCGCTGTCAGAACAGGAGCTGGTGAATTTGATACTGGAACCGAAACAGGAACAGATGTCGGCGGATCATGAATAACATTTAACGGCTCATGATTGGGAACAGATGTTATTGGCTGCTGTAACAAATTATTTGCAAAAACAGGTGGCGGCTGGTGACCACGTGTTATTACTGTCGGCTCATTATGAAGAGTAGAAGATGGCTGCGGTAAAGGCTGCTGAGGAACAAGAACTGTCGGCTGCTGTTGCGGCGGCTGCGGTAGATACTGACAAAGGACAGGAGCTGTCGGGAGCGGTGGTGACTGATGTGGAAACTGACGAGATACAGGTGCTGTCGGCGGCTGTTGTGGCTATTGATGAAGTACAGACGAAACAGTGTTCCGAGAAGAAGAAACCATAGTTGAAGAAGTTGAAGACGTTACCTGTGAAGGAGTCGACGCCGGAGAAGGTAGCGCGGATGCAAAGGGAAAGGTAGTCTCATCAAAAACAACATGACGACTGACATAAATTCGACCCGTAGGTATATGAAGACACTTATAACCTTTATGGGATGGACTATAGCCAATAAAAACACAAGGAGGAGACAAAGGATCCATTTTATGAGATCGATATGGACGCAAGTGGGGATAGCATAGACAACCAAATACACGAAAAGAAGTGTAATCAGGTGGAATACCAAAAAGAGCTTCATATGGAGATGAATTATTAACGGAAGTCGAAGGGACACGATTCATCAAATAACAAGCATTGTAAAACGAATCATACCAATATGAGGACGGCATGGAAGCCATATTTAAGATAGTAAGACCAGTTTCACGAATATGACGATGGCGACGTTCAACCAAACCATTTTGTTCAGAAGTATGTGGTCATGAAAAACGATGAAAAATTCCAAGTTCTTGGAGATGCAGAGTGAGTTTGCGATACTCAGCAGCATTATCAGATTAAGAAATTTTAATCTTTCGATTAAAAAGATTTTCAACATGCTTTTGGAACACAAAAAATATAGAAAATACTTCAGATTTTTGAGACATAGGAAACATCCAAGTAAAACGACTATACGCATCAATAAAGATAACATAATATTTGTATCCTTCATTAGATAAAATATGAGAGGGTCCCCATACTCGGAGAGAATTAAATCTAATGGATTTAAATAAACAGTTGTACTGGATTTAAAAGGTAACTTGTGACTCCTATGCTCATGACAAAAAGAACAAAAACGAAAGGTTTGGTTTGAAACTGGAAGAGAAAACTGAGAAATAACTTTTAATCGTACGCAACATTGGATGACCCATTCTAGCATGCCATTCTTGTAAACTAGCACGTTCTCCTATGCAAGCTTGAGGAGATTGAGATGAAACATCAAGTTGATAGAGACCACCCTTCCTAATTCCGCGAAGAAGAACCTTCCCGGTACATCGATCCTTCACAAGACAAAAATTGGGATGAAACTCAAATAAGACATTGTTATCAGTAGTGAAACGAGAGACAGACAAGAGATTATGAGATATTTTTGGTGCAAATAGAACATTACGAAGCTTCAAATTACGATTAGGAGTTCCTAAAACTGAGGAACCAACATTAAAAATTGGTATAGAAGAACCATTACCCATTTGTATTTGATCAGGACCTGTATACTCAGTAGGAAATTGAAGACGAGAAAAGTCATTGGTGATTTGATCTGTAACACCGCTATCAGGTGTCCATGAAGGTGATGGTAGAAGACCAGGTCCATAAGCAGCATAAGCCCTCGGTAAAGATGATGGTGGTTGACGCCTAGGTGGACGAAAACTCTTGTCATAACGGTTCCAATAATCCTGGGCTTCATGGTTCGGACGCCTACACAGCTGACAAACTACAGTGGAATCTTCAGAGTTGGTAGGACCACGGTGATTGTCAGGACGAGTAGGCCCACGAGAATTATCAAAGTGAACAGGCCCACGTGAGTTACCAAAACGACTGGGCTGATTTCTGTTGTTACTAGGCCCACGAAAAGATGTAGACTGAGAACCAGAGGACTGTTGTTGCCAGGACGCGGAAGAAGCAGCTGGTGAGGAAAACTTCGAAGACTGACGAGACTGTGCAACAAGATTAGCAACAGGCTGGGAATTCGATGCTTTTGTCTGCTGGTCGATACGTAACTCAAAAGTGAGGAGAAAAGTGAGAAAGTCTTCTACAGACAATGAGCTCATAGTGGTGGTTAACGAAGTAACAATAGCATCATAGGAACTGTCCAAACCAGCTAAAAGACAATGGCGAAACTCCTTATCCGTAACCGTGGTGTTGGCAGCAGCAAGACTGTCAACCAAGTCCCGAGCATGATCGATATAGGATCGCATGGTTTGAGATCCTTTCTTAAGTGCACGTAGCTCACAGTGAAGGTGATGGATTTAAGCATCAGACTTAGAAGCATACAAAGAATCGAGAGAACTCCAGATTTCTTTGGCAGTGGTAAGACGATGAACATGGCGAAAAACAGACGGCGTAAGAGAAGAGAACAACCAGCTTACGAGAATTTTGTCTTGTTTAATCCAAGATAGAAACGCTGGTGTAGGAATTGCATCATTAACATGAGGCGCCGGACATGGTGTAGTGCCAGTGATATGACCATCAAGATCATAGCCTTGGAGATATGGAAGAAACTGAGCACGCCACAACGAGTAATTGGTTTCATCTAGTTTCACGGTAATGATGTGATGAGGTTGGGAGAACTGCATGGATGACATAACAGAGTTGATAACAGCGGAAGTGGTTGAAGAGACTGTTGACTATTCGGTAGACATAATGGAAGATTGAGAACTGAAAAAACAAAGGATCGGCTAAACCTAATGATACCAAATCAAGATGTGAAACTTAGGTTCACTTAAACAAGAGATAGAAGACGTAGACAAAGAAGAGACTTAAAACGTGTTTTGATTAATTGAATTGTACAAGTTTTACAGACGCTATAACATGAGTTTATATACACAACTTTCCTTGAATGATAAGTAAAGTCTATTTCCTAACTTAACTTGAATACCTAAAATACAACTTCCTTGAGAAACAAGATACGTGTGTTATTTTACACACGTATCGGATGTTGAGTTAACAGAGCAGGAGAAATATGGTAAAGGACTTATGGCTAGTAGCCAATATGGCCATCAGAAGGGAAATATCAGAATGGTGAAGGCCTTATGGCCAGTAGCCATTGACCATCAGGTTTTTTTGACTCGTACGAGTCGTGTCACCAAAATGAATAATCGCTCCGACTAGTATGTGTGAATAGATTGGACTGAGAATCGGTATGGTCAAACCTCATTCAACGCTTCTTGACCGAATTATTAGTCCCTAGGACCACTACTCCATGGTCATGTTTTTGGTTCTAAAGTTCCTTATTCAGATTTTATACACCTCAAACACATCTTTTAATTAAGATTTATTGTATTCATGAATCTTTCATGAATCTCCCTTTCACGATTCAACATACAATTCAATTTTCAAAAATGAAAAACGGGTAATCCTTCTGTTTACGCTTTAAAAACCTTGGCGATCCGGGTAAAGTTGTGGTTTTTGCCCAACAAGGTGGTCTACGATGGTGTGAAGTTGAATTGGTCGATGTTCAACATGCGCATATATTAGCATAATCATGAGGATTCCATATGAATGGGGGGTGGGGTATATGTGGACGGAGCCAGAATTTATTGTTTGGGGGGACAAATATATATAGGAAAAGTAGTAATGCCATAAAAGTGAGCGGCCGAAGGCCACAATTTTTTTTTTCCCGTTGTTTTCTCTTTCAAATGATGTCACCAAGATACCCGCTAAGTTATAGACATTTAAATTAGTGGTTGGATTTAGTATTTTAATAGTTTCCACTTCTTTCCAACGTAATTTTGGTTTTCAAGCCGAGTTTATACGATAAATGTGTACTAGCAGTAGTTTTTATAGCAGGGCCGTCTCTGATATTTCGACGACCTTGTGCAAAAGAGTATAGAACGCCCTTTTACGCAAAAAAAAAAAAATTCCTAGCAATTATAGTTATGTGTTTTCCAAATAAAATTTATTGTATAACACTGAAAATGAAGTAATTTGTGTCGCGCAACTTAAGAGCAACACTAATAAGTCAGGAATTTTCCATCAAAAATGAAAACAAGCAAATTTTAGATTTTGAGAAGACAAACTAATAGGATAATAATCAAAGAAGCAATTTACGGCTAACACAAAAGCCACGATAAGATTACAAGATATGAATCATATGAAATCAAAAGATTCCAGTAAGATATCAAAAAAAAAAAAAAAAAAAAAAAGTTAATCAAATTCAAATACCAAAAGCATTAGCCTCCACTAAGATCAGTTAATCAAATTGAAATATCAAAATCAACCATCCAGTAGGATATCATCAAAGATTCAAAGTGAAATCAACAAATAGAAATCAAGTTAATCAACTAACCCCAGTAAGGCAGTAACCCTAATCCTATAACCATCCAAAAACCCAACTAGTCTTCAAGTGATTATGAATATTAAACTATATAAGACTATAAGATAAGAGATTACCTATGAACTGAATACATATGAATGGAAATATGGAATTGGAATGAACTTTCTCCTTCACGGCGTTCTCGAATCTCGGCTAGGGTTTATCGACATGGGTTTTCTTTTTCTTGAATAAATAGTTTAAGGCAGAAGCGATAACTTAGGAATATAATTATTAAGAAATATTAGGATCGTTTTATCGAACATGTATGATATGGGTGGCTAAACCATAGCAGTCCACCAAAAATATTAGTATATATAATATATCCCACCACCAAACCAAAAATCCCCGCCCTCCAAAAATTCTCGCCCTGTGCCGTTGCCGAAGAGGCCCCACCTCAGAACCGGGCCTGTCTTATAGTAAATATAGTGGAGAATTCAAGGTTCTTTAAGTGATATATAAAAATAAGGGGGGCAAATTTATAAGGGATATTTTGACTTTGGGTCACATAAAAGTGACCAGAGTTGCGTTTGGGTCACGCCAAAATTTTAATTAGAGTTTGGGTCACGAGACCACGGTTGACTGCGTTGACAGTTAAGGAAGTTAGTTAAGTACTGAAATGACCAAATAAATATTAGACTTTGATTTATTTACCAACCAAGCCATATAACATCTGTTTGTCACGTGTACGGCCACCAATCATCCATAAAACAACAGCAGAGATTAAAAACTCTATTAATCTCTTTCTCCTCCCGTGAACTCTTCTCTTTCTCCTCGCATCGTTTGTTTTTCTAATTCTCTCTGAATCCTCTTTTCGCTCCGAATTAGTTCCTCTACAAAATCTCTGATAATTGGAATAATAAGAAATCGTTCTCAATTACTCAAAACCAAAAAAAAAAAAAAAAAAATCCTCTTCGCTAAACTCGAGTTAGGATTTGATTTTGGCCTGATTCTGCTATATACTCCATCTGTTACTAAGGTTTATAGTGAAACATGAGTTAGGATTTGTAGATAATGCTAAGATTGAAGTTGGGTTGGAATGAAATCATGAGAATTTTAATGTGATTATAATGGTGAACTGAATCTTTTTGGTATGAGTTGAGAATAATTTTAGGGGAAAAATTGAATCTGATGTTGTAAAGCAAGAACTGATTTGGATTTGATTAGAATCCTACTGGAGTTTTCGCAATATATGTTGATTCAATTAGAAATTTCTAAAATTAGGGTTCTTCATAGGTTTAGGGTTTTATTTTCTTTTGTTTTTTTTAACGATTTTGTGTTGATTGAATGGTTAACGGTGAAGTTTAAGTCAATGATTTTGAAGGATTTCATGATTGTAATTTTGTTGGTGGAGAAGGATTTCATAACGGTGAAGATTTAGGGTTCATATGAAATGGGGGTACTTCTGTTGGTGGAGAAGGCGGAGGCGGTGGAGCTGGTGTGAATTACATTATTCTTGTTGCACGTGCAGTGCACATGCTGACGCTAAACTAACACCGTTAGCAGGATAAAAATTAATTCAAAACAAAATTATTTATGTAACGGTCAAGACGGTCAACCGTGGTCTCGTGATCCAAACTCTAATTAAAATTTTGGCGTGACCCAAACACAACTCTGATCACTTTTATGTGACCCAAAGTCAAAATATCCCAATTTATAAATACTTAAAATTTTCAAGCCTAATATGATAATTAATTAAAGCCTAATATGTAATTTAGAAATTCTAGGGGGGGCTGCTGTCCCCACTAGACCTTGTGTAGCTCCGTGCAGTTCCATTCTTGCGCAATGTGAGAATTTCGAAGTTTCTTTAAGTAAGACAACGTAGAGTTAAGCATGTTATTCCTGGGGAATTTTTACGGAGGCCCCCTGAGCCTAATGAAGTAACTTATTTGTTATGATGGGCCTCTTTTGGGAACCACTTTTTAATTTTTTTTTGGGACCATAATTTTTTTGGGTAAGATATTTAGAAGTAAAACTAAATCACCTGTTATCCAAATTTTCATATTATTACCAAAATTACCCTCTTAATTAATTTTGTGTAATAATTAACTTAAATTAAATAGTGAGATTAAATTAATAATTTTTTTTTTATTTTAATCTAAGAAGTAGAATTATTGAGAGATTAAAGAAGAAGAAGAAGATGATGGAGAAAAAATATTTCTTTGAGTTTGGAGAACATGAATTGAGTTATTCAACAGATGATAGGTTTGAATCTTCATCTTCTTCCTCTCTTACAGTATTCCTTTATCTTCACAACGATCCGGATATAAGTTATTTGTTAGATGGTGAATGTTTTCTTCCCCAAACTCAATCTCAATCTCAAGATAAAAATGATGGATTTTACCAACTACAACTAGAGGAAGAGTATTTGCGTACTCAGGTATGCTTCAAACTTAATAAATGTTGGTTGAATTGGTCAAAAGTCTCCTACAAATGTAAAAAAAAAAAATTAAGTAGATTTCAGCTGGGTCAAGCCAATTCGGATACCTTATCTGAAAAACATGTAGCCGAACATATTTGGAAGTGTCGTTTTGGCTACTTTTTTCTAAGATGCAGGTAGTCGAACTCACTTTTAATGGAGGTTCGTATAGCATACTCTAGAAGATGTAACCAAACTTTTTTTCCTAGGTTTACGGTGTGGTGTTCGGTTTAAACGAACCACCAAATTTATTGCCGAAATTCATCATTCAAATTTGGTAAAAACCCATGTCAAAACTTCGGCTAGCATGTCTCAGTCGAACTCAAAGTTAGGTTTGTTCGCAAAATTGCACTACCATGCCGAACTTTACGTAAAAATTTGGTACTAAAGGAAATCACAACGAGTCTAGAAATCTCATGTCATTTATTAAAGGTTTTAGTAGTATATATGGTCAAATAATATGGTTGCTTGTTTAGTAAAAATGACCACCCATACCATGAATATTAGGAAAATTGAGATAAATGAAAAATACCTTGGCATTCCACTATTTTTACTAAAAATAAAACTGAGTCAACACCCCACTTAAACACTCATCATGATTCTAGAGTGTGTAATTGTAAAGGTAAACAACTAGCTCAATATGGAAGATATGTACTTGTTCAACACACTTTTACATCTTCCTCTAACTATCATATGAGTTCATTCCTTCTCATTGATTCCATAATTGACATAAGGGTTACTATTTCAAAAAGTGAGAAAAGGTTTGTACTCATAAGTTACAAGGAGGGTTAGGTTTTAGGAATTTTAGGAAAATTAACTTAGGCTCTTTACCAAAACTGACTGGTTACTAATTCAGTCTTCTAATGATCTGTGGGTACAAATTCTGAAGTGTAAGTATTTCAAGAATTGTTATCCGTTTCATTATAGAAAGCCATTATGTCTTGGGTTTGATCTAGTATATGTCATGGTTTAGATACTCTAAAATAGCATGCTCATTAGGATGTTAGGGATGGTAGTGTGGTTAATGCCTTTTCAGACAATTGAATTGTAAGTCCAACTGTCCCTCTCTGTGTTAGCTATCCGAACCCTAATTACAAAGTTTCAGAATTTATCAGGAAATACACTAAGAGTTAGAATGTTCCCTTAGTTCAGGATTACTTTACTAGTGAAAATAGCTAAAAAATTTGTAGCATGAAAGTTCCCATTTCTGGTTCTGATACTCTCAGTTGGCCTTATAACAAGAATGGAATTTTGACAGTCAAATCTGTTTACAAATTGCTTGCTAAAAAAATTCCACATAACTCTGTTCATAATCCTGATATTGAAACTTGTAAAGCTCTTTAGAAATCTTCTATGTTGCCAAGAACTCAACTGTTTATCTGGAAGTACGTGAAAAATATTCTTCCTACAGGTAGTCAACTTTAGTCAATTTTATTTTGATGTTAAATCTCGGAGTTGTTGTCTGATAAGAGAACTTCTTATCTTATAATTGGCATCATAGTTTGCAAGGTAGTTTCTCAATCTTTTGAGAAAAACAATAAAATCATCCCCTAATTCTCCTAAAGTTGTGAACTCCATAACGCCAAAACTGTGGCCATGAGAAGGGCATATGTCCATGTACTTGGTTATTTTGAGGCTAATAGCTGCAGAAATAGCACGACCAGGTGTAAAGCTTCGAAGTCCCCCCGTGCAAGATGAGACACCCGTGACATCAAAGCAAGTGTCGAGGACGTTCTCCCAATTGTAAACTAAGACGTCGGCTGGCTTTAGAGAATTTCCTTTGGCTAAGTTGGCTTCCTTCATTGCCGCAACACCATCTTTATAGCAAATATCCATAACCACATCTCGGACAAGATCATGTCGAAATTTGAGGCCCACGTCATTCACACAATGAATAGCATGGTCGCCGAAGACATCCATAACATGGACACATCATGAGCAATCACTATCTTCATCAAACATAGGTACATCTTGCCAATATTGTAAAACAGCCTTAAATTGTATAGGCCCAAATTTTTTGTTACGGCCAGCAATTGGTATTGCTTTCAAAAAATACAAGGCATGCGCCATCTTGTTACTCTGCCAAAGAGCTGCGTTTCTAGCAAACAATATAAAATTGTTGGGTATTTCTCGCTTGACCACCTCAAATATCTAACTTCCAGATCTTTCATAGGATAAGGATTAAGGGGCAATATCTTTATAGTTGAAAGTAGACGAGGAGAGACCACACCTACGCATGTAACTATCGAGGGCCAACTGAAAGTTATAGATAGAAGCAGAGGTATCCGCAGACTTCAAGATGGTGGCTTGTAAATTCTGTGCCGGAATGCATGATGCTAGGAAGCAGTACTTCCTTGCATCTTCCATGGTATAAACACCTAGCCCTTCGTCTTTGATAGGGAGAGTTGCAAGCCGTTGTTCGAGAAGACCAAACCCTGCCCCATCTCCCATGATCAAGTGCTGTAAGAATTGAAGTAGATGGTGATCAAAATGATTATTAGAATCCTACAGGACATGAGTAGTAGTGGTGCGCAAGGTGAAATATATAAGATACACTAGCACAGTTACGCAGAAGCAGTAGTTTGTATTGCGGGTCCTATAGTTTTTTCACAGAGTCCATGAGCTGTATTGTTTTGTCAACTCTGGTCATAACCAAGTCGTTGCAGAATTGTTCCTCCAAACTGTCTGGACCTCCTAGTAATTTATCACCATTAGTATCTCTTCCAATATGAGCATGGAATATTTCATCCTCAAAACATCTAGGATCCGGAGTGGGCCAAAAGAGTTCAGTTTTGCTGATGTTTAAGTGAATCCCTATTGCTTTACCTTCATTCTATATGATTTTGAGAGCCTTTGAGACCTCTAATGTGTCACCAACAATGGTGCCATCGTCCAAATAACAAGCATGTAAGTCAAGAGAACATTGTGCAGCAATGTTACAAACAAGAGGGTGAAGTGCTAAGGGAAAAAGCAATTGACCCAAGGGATCTCCTTGCTGGACCCCTTGGGATCGATGAAGCCAACGTAGACTCATTTTAGTACAATCTTGCAGGTTTAGAATAACAGAACTCTATCCAACACGATATGCTGGGGCATTTGTTTCTTACTTCTTGGATAAGAGTAGTTCTATCAACTAAATTAAATGCATTCATAAAATTAATGAACATCATTGTGACATTACTTTGAGTATAACAATCACCATGATGATAGGTGCAAATTGTGTAACTCAGATGCCAGTGAAACTCCAGAACACATGTTGTTGCACTGCTCCTTTGCTTAAAATGTTTGGTCTAACATCCATGTTGTGAGTGACTTTCTTTTACATGATTCAGATACCAGTATTAATGTTAAGGATTGGATATCTAAGTGACTAAGTGTCTCACTACAAGTAACCTTTAAACTACCTTATAACTGTCATGATCACTGTCCGGTGCATCTGGAAAGAAAAATGCGCAAAAGTGTTTGAGGACAAGAACCTAAATCCTCAGGCCACTACTAGAACTTCCCTTAGAATATCTGAGGATAATATTAACGCCTTAGAAATTAACTCCATCTCTAATAATATTAGTGCAGTCTTAGTCAATGAGTCTAATAACTCTAAGACTACCCGTCGATATTTCCTAGTCATATATTGTGATGCTTCTTATGATAAGGATTCTAACAAATTAGGTGTTGGGATTGTGGCTATGAAATCTACAGGCGGATTCAATGGCTGTAAACTAGTATCAGGGATGAATGCCAGTCCCGAAGGAGTTGAAAGTACTGCATTTCTAGATGTTGCTAAATGGATTAAAGAGAAAAAATTTCAGGAAATTCATTTGATTAGTGATGTCAAAAATGTTATAGCTTATCTTGATAATTGTAAAGGCCAAACTAGTAAGACCTTTTACTTTGTCTTAGATGATTGCTGATTTCTATTACAGGTAGAGCAGTCAACGGGGCAAGCTAGGGTCAACCCGAACCTAGCTTGACAAGCCATGGATGGGTTAGGGTCATCCCTAGCCCTAATACTGTTCATGTACAAGCCCAAAACCCCAACCCTAGCCCTAGACGGGTTGCGGGTTGGCTTGTCATATGGGATGGATGAAACACAAAATCACTTAAACGTATAAAAAACTCAGTGGGCAGAGGGATTCGAACTCATCCCACCTTGGTTCATATCTGAAAACTATAACCACTCTTCCATTTCGTGATTGTTGATTATTTTTTCTTGTTATTTTATATATAATTGTATATTTATGTTGGTCAATGCTTTACAAAACGCTAAGAAAGCACCCACTACTCCGTAACCCTAAATCAAATGAAACTTGGATTGTATTAAATCATTTAAGGAATATATGAACTTTGATTTCTAGCACAAAACCCTAAAATCATCCTAAAATTACAAATTAGCAACTTAAAATTCCTAAACTAGTAACTCACAGGAAATTGAGGGGTTGGCGGGTAACCCGCGGGTTTGACCCTAACCCGACTTGTTTTTACTAGGGCTAGATATGATAACCCTAACCCGGCTTGTTTAGACAACGGGCCAATCCAAGCCGGGTTGAAACAAGCCAAGCTAGGTCCAACCCGCGGGCCGGGTTAGAAATTGACAGCTCTAATTACAGGATACCAACATTCTCAGTTTTAAACATTTAACGAGAAATCTGAATGGGCTAGCTGATATAGCAGCCAAGCAAAGTAGAATCCTGAATATAACATGAAAATGGGATGATGATAACAGTCCCTACTTTCTCCAAAATGTTGTAATCTCTCGCTAATGCAATGAAATTTTATTATTTTCCTAGAAAAAAAAAAAAAAAAAAAAAAAAAAAAAAAAAAAAAGAGAAAAAAAAAAAGATTTTTACAAACAAGAAATAAAAACGTACAGAATCTCTATTATATAGGTGATTGAGCACACGAGAATAAAATCAAAGTCATCACAAGATGCCATTACTACATCCCTTTCTCAAGAAGCTGTCCAATCAGATACTAAACTACAAGCAAAAGAACTTAAAGTACACAACCATATAATACTAAACTGCGGGCTAAAATTGCTGCTACATATAATACTAACTGCAGCTATAATTGCTAAAATTAAAAAACCGAATAAATACTACAGGAGTAAAATCGAAGTCATCACAACCATTAGTACTCCAGTACCACTGACTTGAAGAATCGAACCAGGTGATTCAGTAGGGTCCGATTGATGACGGCTAAAAGTACAATTACCGTGACTCGGATCAGTAGTAGTTACCATACCAACTCCGTTAAAGTCGCAGGTTCCAGTGAGCCTCCCACTCTGCTGATAGTATTGGTTAAACGCGTAAGACGCATGTGCGGAAACTGTATCAGGTTCATAACACTTCTGACCCTGCAACAAAGGCGAGCAGTCTACTTTCCCGCATGCCCAATTGAGTGCAGAAAGCAACATATTTTCATCGACTCCGAATGGTTTTGCAACACAATATGTCGGCTTGTCGTCACTTGCTAATACAACTCCAGAACCTGCAACTAGCAAGGCCATGTTCGATTCATATACTAAAACACCAAAATGATGAATATATTTCAAAGTAAAAAACTCCAAATGGAACTGACATATACACACACATGAGGTCACCTGTAATAGTAATGGCTGGTGAGTTGTTGTAAGGAGGTAGGGGAGACTTGACTAGTGGTGGTGGCGATGAGTAAGCAAGCATAAGGTGGTGGTGGTGATGAGTAGACATATATGGTTCTGCTGCTGTTGAGTTGTAGACGTATGGAGGCTCATACACTGGTGGAGATGCAGGTGAACTGTAATGGTATGCATCAGCAGCTGAAACAGATCCTCCATTGATAGATACAAAAACTAGAGCCATTGCAATAAGTAATAAAATTTGTGGACATAGTTGATCACCCTGAGAATTTCTCATCATTTATGACTTTAGTTTGCAGAGAAGAAGAGAAGAAGAGGATTTGAGATGATTTGAGATGATCATAAGAAGGCATATATATATACACGTACATTTGAGTTATTGCAATGAACTAAAGGGAAAAAAGAGAAAAGATGATACATTTTGGCTTATATTTATTTACAGAGAGTTAAATAGTTATACGAAACATGGTATTACATGGAATTTGACACTGCCTATACAACTAATTAAACCTAATAACAGAAGGAAACTGCTATAGAAAGTTTTATCCAGTAGTAGTAAGTGAAAGTACATGTTTGAATGTAAACAAGATATAAAACGACATTTGACTTCCGTTGCTTTCCTCTATACTATACGTTTCTTTTGGGACTGTTTGTCACCACTCACCAAACAAATGGAACCACCTCTGTTCTTCTTACTACCTACCCAAAATCGATATTAAGTACTCTAGACATGTCAAGTATCTAAAGTTGGCAATTCCATTATTTAAACCAACCATGTCAACCAAAAGCTCAATGTCACTAATGCGATGACCTCAAACACACCATTGAGTAATCCACATGCATATCTACCTGACTACCTGCTTGCCCTTTCAAAGCCAAAGAAAATGACTTGTTCTGTTACATGATCTCAAGCTCGATATACTCAAAGCCAACCGCTCAGAATTGTACCAAACCTAATACCAGATACGCTTCCCGTTAGCATTAAGGAAAGAAATCCACTGAGACTGAGAAGTGCACCTGCATGCATAACATACAAATTAAATAACCCATGAAGAAAATGTAAATTGGGCAAATACGGCCCCTCAAGTTATAGAATGTTGTACTCGACTAAGATAAACAGGTCCGTACCATATGGAATGCCTAGGAAAAAATGAGGAACTTTGCCAACATTTTTGCAGTCATCTGCTGATGAGGTTGCAAAAGTTTCCACAATATCCTTGGTTTTTTCGGGAGTATTGTCTGCGACTGGCGAGAGATACCCTATGGAAATAAACTTTGCGTTCGTTTGCAAATTTTGAATCACTAAGTGAATTTTAGATATGAATTCAATTTATTTTTTTAGGCAAATTTTTGTTAGAATGCAGATAGAGACTGCAGATTTTTGCTAAAGTAAATTTAAAAAATACTCGACCAAATGTAGGCATTTTGAGTCGGGATAACAAACTTCTAGTCAAGGAACAATGATAGTGATTATGAAGTATCAAACCAACGTAGTAGTTGACTAAGATTATTAATGAAAATTCAAAATCTTAAACAAAGAGGAAAAGTTGGATATTCCAAGGAAAAAAAGAACTTTTGATGAGACTAAAAAGAGACCTAGCTAGGGAAATAATTCCATGTCGTCAAGACGAATTTAACAAAGGATTAAGGACATGTCCCATGAACAACACCACACCACTCACTTCCTCTCTTATAATGAACATGAAAGGATGATCTGCCACGAAATCAACGGGAGGAGGTGGACGACACAATGCATTCCTTGAACCAGTAGAAGCAGCAGCTTCAGTTCCTTCTTCATCAACTTCAATAAAACACTTGTGAAAAACTTGATCAACAAAAAGTAGCCGCTCATTATATGCACTGGTATCAATATTCATCATCTCCGTCAGCTCTGCATTGTGTTCATCAAAAGGCAAAACAATACCTACTTCCTTGAGTACTTTTGATGCTTGAAAATCACAAAGGATTTTAAACTTGGGAACTGCGAATTCTCCTGTTGGAACCAAAACCTGATTGAATGCTGGGACATACTTATGCAGAAAGCTAGCTGGATCCGAACTCACCTTTGCTATAATTTCACCGAGCCCATCTCGTTGGTCTGGTAAAATTATAAACATAGAAAAAAGAGCATTTTCACATTTGTATGGGAGCTTAAGTACTTTGAAACTATCATAACAAGTAATATGTTGGTTTCCTGTGGACGACATGAAGGGAACTTGTACTGTTTTTTCCTCTCCATCATCCAGTAGATAGAAGTCGGATTTCTTGGTTAGGGACTTATCAAATTGATTTCTTCGGCTCCAACATCCTTTGAAATAGAGTGCATTCGCCAATAATAATTTTGTATCCTCATCCACTTCTCCGGCAGGAAGAAGTTCTTTAATCACTCCATTGGTAGCATTTTCAACCCATGTGTTCACCTTGTTCCTCACCTCTTCGCTCTAAATTCAAAAGAAAACAATAGAAAAAAAAGAAGAAAGAAACCCTAAATATATCATAAGATTAGATGTACGTAACCAAAAGTAAACATGCATGCATGGTTTTGTTGATAAAGCACAGCTTACTACCTTATTTTCGAAATCCACAGCTTCTGCTTCTGCCCTATATACTTCGGTGGCAACTTGTTTGAATGAAGGTTTTATTGAGCGAGATTTTTCAATCCAAACACCACTAGCGAAAGAAAGTTTGGGTTGGATTCGCGGTTGGCATAACGATTCAATGAGTTTAGAATTGAGAGAATTTAAATGGTCGAGGCTGTTAGAGTTGAGGAACCCTAATATCTGGTTTAAGGTTTCACCTCTTGCTCCAGAAGCTAGTAAACCTAGAGAACTATCGATTGAAAAGGGAGAGAATACAAAATTCGTCTTCTTGAACCTTGACTCGTTTAGCCACAAGTTTTTAACGAGTTTCATACATGAATTGGCTACAGTGCTTCTGGTGAACGGCATCATATCTGAAATAGTAAAAAAATAAAAAATAATTGGCTTAAAACCTTCAAAAAAGCCTTATTTTTGTAGTTTGTATTCCGTTGCTATCCTACTATCGCAAACCCTAAACCCTAGGCTTTGGTTTTAGTTTGTTTTAAAACTTGTTGAATTGGAATCTCTCGAGATTTGTTCCGTAAGAATGTTTAAAACTTAGGGTTTGTAGGAAAAAAAAAAACAAGAAGAAGTTTGGGTGGAGGTGGCCTGAAGGTAGGCCGGTCCAAATTTTATTTACTAAAGATAAGACATAGGATAGACATTGGCCACGATCATCATCATCCCTTTAATTAGTAAGCCAACGTTACCTCCAAGAATACTTAGGACCTTGTGTGTGGACACTATGCCAATCTCTTAAAAAAAATATTCAAATCCTCGACTGTCTATGCCTTAATTCTTGGTATTCATTTCTTTTCTGCGGCAGGGCACCACACATCTACTACATGACTCTCGGTTCCATCTACACAAGAAGTGATAACCACCGCAGACCTACAGAAGACACTGTTGTGAACAATGGTTGTTTCCACCTTGACGGGAGACTAAAGATTTTGTAATGAAAGCAAAAATGCTATGAAACGACGATTTATTCCACCTAACGGGAACCGATGATCATGGTAATCAAAAAGTTTCAACTAAACTAGACCTGTTTAGCTTTTGTATTGTTGTATTGTTGACTAGAACTACGCAAGCTACCAGAAACATTCATACATTCATAAACCTGCATCGTAGAACCTGCATGCATGCCGTCTTATCATCAAGGAAAAGTCCCCAGAACACATTTTTCATTCATACACCTGAATCCGAAAGGAGGGATGCTGATCAGAACGAAAGAAAAAGAGATGAGAAAAATGCAGCTTCCAAGATTCACTATTTGCAATATTTACACCTGAATGCGGAAGGAGATATGCTGATCAGAATAAGATCAATATGCACGTAAAAGAATGGGAGAGATAAGAGAAACTAGTGACTCTGCTAACAGAGGTGTCAAGTTATTCATTGATCGCTAATAAAGATAGTATCTTTACAACTTAAAATACTCACTCAACCCTATCACTCAACCGCTCACCCTACACTAATCTTAAAATCATAGACAACTTAGGTATTCTTTAGTGTTGACATTTATCATTATAGCCAGAACCTCCGTAGTAAAAACTATAACCATTCGTACGCTTCTCGTCAACTTTCACATCGTAGCAATACGGATTCGAAGTGTACAACTGCACATTTACAGGGTCGTCGACAACTTCGTTATTTTCAGTGATTACTTGAACATGACTGAAATAACTGGATATTCCAAGGCCTCCTTCCGAAGGGTTATGACCACTACCCATTTGAGTGGTAGTATGTCTTCCGTTAGATCTCGCATTGGTGATTTCTCCACCGAAATCTACATGATCGGCTGTCTTTGATAATCGGTTGAATATAGAACTTGGATAATAGCCCACGGAAATACCTTGTAACTGTACCCACCAATTTCCACTATTTTGATCCTGCAAAATTATACAATGTCATTTTTTCTTTAATAAAGTTGGCAAAAAAAAAATGATGCTAACGGAACATCGATTCTTTCGACTTTCTGACCTTGTGTATACCGAAGGTGGCGTCTTTTTGGTCGCCGTTGAAAGTGGACACTTCAGTAAAATTGCAACCAAGGCCAATTTCCGAGGATGTTTGCACAAAACCAGGACATAGCAGGTTGACGCATCCATGTTTATAGCCATCGCCCTAACAGAAAAAGAGAGTAAATGATACCAAACAAATTATGTGGCCTTCGGAACCTTTGGTACAATAGGTTCATATCTTTTCTTTCCACTTATGAAGACGTACTTATTTCGAATTGATATTCCTCCTTGAGTAGGAAGTAGAATGCAATGGTGATCCAATATATTGTAAAGATGAAAATAGGATATAACATTTCGAGGATCAACAATACTTACAGTCCACATTATAAAGAATCTGGTCTGGGTATCATTGAAGTAGAATTGGTCCACCTAATTAAAAATAAAAATTAACCCAGATAATCAAAAAAAAAATTCAATTTGAATTCTAGAAACATAACCTTGGATGAACAACTTACTGTCCATCCAGCTTCAATAGTATTAAGCTCCTCATAGGGACCGGCTTCAACCCAGATTTGGGATACACTCATTTCAGATGATGATTCCACCGCAGGATTCCAAAGATTTATTTTTGCTTGTGCTCCTATAAAACTTCCGCGCATTTTTATCACAGCCCACTGCAAGAGTTAGACAACATATACCATTTTCAAAATTCTTACAACCACTATATACAAACAAAAATAGTTACTAAACTTTGCATAAGAAAAACAATGACGTATAAATATACCTCATGGATCTCCGGATCTTCATTTGGCTGTAATGTATTAGGCTTCTTGTTGTGAAAAGGTTTTGGACGACGTTGTTTGCGGAAAAGTGTTGAATCGTAATGTTTTCGGGTGTTCCGTCGAATAGGAATAGTTCCATGTGGACACGTTCCATACTTATGCCAAGTTTGTGTAAGTTGGAGATTTCCCAAATTGTCTAATTTTGTATTTTTCGGAAACACACTTGGTCTCATCTGTTTCATATATGAATAAAAAAAAAAAAGCAAATCCCTTTGAGAATTTGAAATAAAAAAAACATATACATACATATGTATATAAGGAAGGAAAGTATGTGTTGAACCTGTATTGTATGGTTACGAAGCGAAGGATGATCAAGAGAAGGTTGCTTGAAGATATCATAACAGTCAATGATTTCATCATTGTCAACCTACACGGTAAATCAATCAATATGTAACATGGCGAGAAGCATGAGATCATCGTATCAACAAACATAAACTACCTTATACCTTAATAGTTTTGATTATTGATTTGTTCACAACGTCGGAAATCCTTCTTCCATCAACTAATGCTTTTGAGGTTAAAGCTACATAAACGAAAACAGCTAGAACGAATAGCCGACTTGCTGAATTGATGAATTTCGACATTGTTGATCTAAATATTCTTCTCGGAAACCAGCAATACTACTACATACGCAAAGTATTTAATATGAACGGTGAAAAAGATTGATCTATATAGGATAACACAGAATATATATACAAAAATACAAGAACCTGAAAAAGGAACTTCACTCGGAATTCCTAAAAAAATATTGGGATTTCCTGGTTAGTACCAAATCTTTCCATTCTTATGAGATATCAAAAATAAATTATATTTTATGATTTGCTTCCGTTTATTTTCAGAACTTTATTGGATATTCAGATTTTAGTTTTGGTCTCCATTAATTACTAAATCTTACTATTATTATTAATTAATTGAGACTAAATCTTATTCTTGTTATAATATCGAAAATAAAACATATTTATGATTTCTACGTATGAATGTATTTTTAAAACTATTGGCTTTCATCTCCATTAATTAGGAAATCTTTATTGGGTTTATGAAAGTCTTGGGAAAAATCAGTTGGACACTGCTACAACTACAAGGCAGTGAAAAGAAGTTCGAGCCTCTTCCATATACTCGAGGAATGTTAATTGAGTTTGCTAGTCTATGTAAGTAATAACAACATATATGATCATAGAAAAAGCAGCCACTTCTAAGCCTGTTCTCCAAATTTTCATCTTACAACAAGAACATCACTTCTATGGATCTTAAAAAACTTTGGTCGTCCTTGAAATCTTGATTTAGAGGACATCGTCATCCAACGGTTAAATCTTGGATGACGCCAAACTCATTTACAAATCCATCATCACTAAAGGAAATTAAGGCCTAAAGTAAATCGATCCTGGTAATTCCTGGTATGTATTTATATTAAGGGTTTTAGGTTTTGTTTATGTGTATCTAAAATTTCTCTTTTACTTGTTTTAGATTAACCCAATTATGTCATATTCATTTGATTATTGTTAAGAGGAGGGAAAGAATGGATTTGAGGAGGGAAAGATTACGAGGAGGGAACCAAAATTCTTAGGGAGGGATTGACTTCTTAAAAGTGAGACGGAATATCTAAAATGTCCTTGTTGAGATTATTAGTCCCACACTGTCTGGGCAATCTAAGATCCTGCGGTATAACTCTACGGGCTTCTCCACTCATTGCCAATTGGTTTTGAGTTAGATGCGCGTATTCTAACAGGTGCGAATAAGAAGACGTGAATTTTTTAAAAACGGATGATCTAGAAGTGATGGAACCTCATATAGAACCCGCACCATCATCGTAAAAGCCATTAAATTTTCATGGAAATTCATCATCATATTCTACTTGCGGATGTATCCATCTATAATAACCATCTATCATTGATAATTTAAAAGATAATGCTAATATCTTTACTGAAATGTTCTCCGGTGGAGAACGAAATATCTCGGCATTTTTATTAGATCGATCCCATATTGGTGATTGATGATTCTAGGTTTTTTAATTTGAATTTTAAGTGTGGAACCTTTCAACTGCGTATTGTTAATGTTCACTTTATTGTGCTACTTGTTGGAATATTTTCAACTGTGCTATCCAATGGGGGCCTGGGGGGCGTAGCCCCCCAGGCTGTGGTCGACAGTTGAAATCATATCCAGAATCTTCGATTCCAACAGACGCCATTCATGTCTGATGATGAAGAGACGCCATTCCCAACAGATGCAAAAATATCTATAAATATCTTCTCCTTTGCTCGTTTATCACAACATCAAAAGCAATCTGTTTTCTTCTTCTCTAATAGCATCATCAGAATCTTATACAGTGTGTTTCTTGGTCGGGTCAAGGAAGTACAATCCTTGAATTCGATTACGGTGTTAGGGCTTCATTGAATCCTGAAGGCATAATTCGAGAGACCTGTTGTACTCGCCAATTTAATTGGGAAAGGTCGAATTATTATCTAAAAGAATCGAAAGAGCCTTGAAGTCAGGGGTACACCATTGTTTGGTTTCTGTTTTCCTTTATTCATCCTCTTGTTTTTAACCCAATTTTCCAACACTACTCCGTGTAAATCATTTTGTTACCAAAATCAATCATGTGACCACCGTTCCACCTAGATTCTTCCCATGGAAACTTTATGTTTTCTGGAACAAGAAGTTCGACGATAAGTGGGAAGTGGCTGTTACTGCTAGGGTTGATTAGGTTATGGAGGGTAGGGTTGGTAATCCGAAATTAATTTTTTGTTATTGTTTTTTTAGACTTTGACTAGACATTGACCAGAATTTTACTAGTTTTTTTTTTCCCTCCTCAAATCCATTCTTTCCCTCCTAATAACAGGACTCTATTCATTTCCACTGGTTCAACTGTGTGTGTGTGTTTCCGAGAGGGCACTTGATCAGAGCTGGGCCCTGTGCATCGCACACCTTACAGGCTCAGGACCGGCCTTGTTCAGATGGAAGGTAGAACATGCATGTCTTCTTCTAGAAGGACAGCGAGTGTTATGGGCCTATGGCGATTAGTAATGCTATATCAAAATAGACATAGCAGCTACGTCTAAACATCTCTCTAAATTTTCATCTTACAACAACAAAATTACTTTTATGCAATTAAAAAACTTTGGTCCTAGAAATCTTGATCTTCGGGTACATCCTCATCCAACTGTTAAATCTCGAATGATGCCATACATGATATGTAAAAGCCAATGAAGGCCTAAAGTAAAAAGGCATGCTCATTTCAGTTTTTTATTTAACCATCAATGCCAGTTGGTGTTCTTTTTATCTTTTTAAAAGCATGAAATATGTAAAGCCTCTTACTCAAACACCACCGGGTCAACCTAAGGAAAACTTACATTTGAGAGTAAGAGGTTTTAACAATGAGGAATGCAATACGACAGTTTATCAGTTCATGAATCACCTCCATTTTGCCCATTGCTTTTAACCATGTTGAGATCAGTTGTTTCTGGGTTCAAAACTGCAAGTTGGTGAAAATATACACATATTAAATTCCTTTCTTTTTCGATGATAGATCTTTGGAATTCGTTTCTTTTTCGATCAAATTTGTATATTCTTATATATTCTTAACTGTTTGCAGTCTTCTGTGTATATTTCAATGATAGATCTTTGGATTCTTTTTTCGGAAAGCTCCATAATTCGTTGGTTACTGTTTTATTTCCCTTTTTATCCAATTGTATAATTTTGTTTCATTAACTCGATAGTCATTGTCTTTGTGATTTTGCAGAGAAGAATCAATTAGTAAGGAGTAGATGGTTGTTTATGTTGAATCTCCAAAATGTTTAATTGCTCCATATGTCATTGGTGCTCCTCCAAGATAGGGTGTATTCTTTCTTTTTCTTTTTAAGGGTTTGTGGTGCATCCATTTTGGTTGTTTGTAACTCCACCTTAGTCTGGACGGACACAACAAGCTTCTTTGTTTTTATATTTTTAGGCAATTAATTTATACTAGATTGGTGCCCGTTCTACGCACCGGGCATTTTCTTCTTTTAACTTGGCGTGCGCGGGGCTTTTCCCTATGTGGCGATGCAGTTTTGACTTGGTGATTATTTAGTAGGAAATTGAATTCTACTGCAAGTTTTTTTCTATCTTTAGGAAACTGATCTAGTCTATGAATGTAAAGGAAGCCTGTATATTAATCTTAAACATTGCTTTTTTTCCCAACTAAATTTTACCTAGCACTTTTAGGGGCGACCCCGAAAGAATTAGGGGCGACTTTTTTATTCCCAACCCATATACACCGTTAAGGGATGTCCAAAAACGCGGAGAATACGTTAATGCCCTTACACAATCGGAAGCAATTTTTTTCCCGATTATTACACAGAAATCGGAAGTTTAGTAGCTATATTATACTACCGTTTAATATCGATTTTGTGCCAAACTCGCATCTGGTTTCTATAACAATCGGAAGGAAAAATAACCTCACTAGCCTACCGATTATAGTAGCTCCTAAATTCCCAAAATTGGTGATTTCGCCAAGAAAGAAATTTGGGGCAACTGTATAATCAGAAGCCTTATTAACTACCGATTATTCTAGTTCCCAAATTCGAAAAAAATGACATTTCGCAAAAACAAAATTTGGGGCAAACCGTATAATCGTTAGGTTATTAGCTACCGATTATACTCCAACTACCTGCAAAAAATGTAGGTGATATTGTTATGAATTTCAAAATATTTATGAAAATCGGAAGTTTTAATTGTTGATCTAACTACCGATTATAATCCAACGGCTAGTTCGTTCAAAATAAACTAGCCGTGCCTCGAAAACCAAACACAATCGGTTGATAATACATATTTATAAACCTCCGATTATGTTGAAGTAACCGTTTTTTTTTTTTAAAACTAGCCGTTGGGTACTTTTTTGCTATAAATAGAGACCTATCTCTACCAAACTTATTCACCCATCACATTCAATATTCCTAAATCAGTCACCCATCACTTTGAATCACCAAAATGGCTACAACTCCGTTCAATAATATAGAAGATGTTGCTATTGTCGAGCACACACCACTCTCACAAAGCACTCCGTTGAGGAAGCGCAATGGGTGACAAAGAACGAAGACCCAACAAGAGGGCCTTACTTTGGGGATGATCAAAACACCAATGCTTGGTGGAAACGGGTGTTTAAAAGTTTTTAAAGCACTAAGCGGAAATCGTTATAGGAGGACGCTCCCGCAAATAAGGGAAAGGTACGCATATTTATACAATGAATGCGTACTGCTGAGAAACGAATTGAAAGCTCGTAAGGACGCTATGCCAAACGAAGACCGAATGAGTAGGGTAAGTTTGTGAATCAATAGGCCTCTTATCAAAAATTATTTATTTGGTTATGATTATTCAACAACGCTAACTTATTTAAAAAAAAAAATTCCCAGTATACTTTGGGTCGGAGCCAATACGAATTAAGGTACGGTCATGAGTTTCTGCACGAGGACTGCTACACTCTCTTGGAGGAAGTTGAATGGCACCGCCCAATATAATTAAACTCGTAGAGAATCCCTAGGGCGATGTATTGAACAATTTTATGTGTTTTACTTCTATTTTATTTCAACTACATGTATGTTTTTTCGATTCAATAAAATGAGTGACTTCAAATACTGGTTCAATTTTAGCTGGTGTGGAAATAAGGATTTTAGAAAAAACTCATTTAGGGGCAACCTATAATCGGTAGGTTTTGGAACCTATCTTCCGTACGATTATGGCTACATCCAAATCACGAACCACATGGTTAGGCCTGGCTTTGTACCCTCTTAACCTATGGATTCTGGCAAGGGTTCGATCTGGGGCTCCTTACAATCGGTAGATTATTAAGTTGAGTAGACTACCGATTATGGTAGATTTCAAATTTCCTACAATGAAGGATTTTAGAAAAAACTCATTTTGGGGCAACCTATAATCGGGAGGTTGGGTAACCTATTTGGCTTCCGATTATGGCTAAATCCAAATCACGAACCACATGGTTATGGTCGGCTCTGCACCCCTCAAAACCTAGGGAATTTGGCCAATGCTCAATTTGGGGCTTCCAATAATCGGTAGGTTATAAGTAACCATTTCTACCGATTTTGGGCTACTCAACAATCGGTAGCTAATGAGGTGGTATTACCTACCGATTAATAACCGTTTGACAGATAAAACCAAAGTCGACCTAAATTCAAATTCATTTCATTTTCTTTTCAACTTCAACTTCAACTCCTCTTCTCCTCTTTCCTTCCGATTGCAGAGAGGAAAACTCTCCCCCCTCTCCTCGCTATACATCGTTCATCGTCGAATCGAATCATCGTCGATTATTCTCTATAAAGATGAAAGAAACGGAACGTAAGAAAGCTCGAACCAAAAACGTAGTGCGCGGTGAGGATCCGAATATTGGATTGCATGCCCGTAATAAAGAGGTTTTAACACACTAACCCGAAGAACACGAAGACGATGAAGTAGGCGATACTGATAGCCAAACTCTCAGGCAACTTCAAATGGCGCCGATTAGGTAAGATTCTACCATTAATTTGGCTTATATTGCTTCAATTGGACGAATCCATGTTTATTTTTTTAGGGTTTTCGGTTATTACCCAGAATCGGTAGGTTAGGTATTGTTATAAACTTCCGATTGTGGTCGAACTCTTCATTTCACGAGAAAATTTGTCATATTCGGGTGTTAAAAATTTTGGTATCCTACCGATTATATAACGTTTTTCATTACTGAGGCCTAATTCAATCATAATCGGAAGCTAATTGTGATTTATCCTTCCGAATAAACTAGGGAAGAACAAGTATTAGAGACGCAATAATCGGGTGAAATATTCTGTAATATCTTTCCGATTGTTTAGGCTAACAACTTGATTTGTTTCGGATACAAAGAGACGCATATTCGGTAGACATTAGTTTTGTTAGGCTTCCGATTGTGTGGAATTCGGAGGGTTATGTTGAACTTTAGATTCCGATTATTGTGTGTAGATAAACATATTCGAATACCAAAAAGTTTATTTTGTTTCCGATTATACGTATTCGGTAGCTTTAGGTGCACTGATACTTACGATTGTGAATAATCAGAGGCACTTTGTTAAATCAACCAACCGAATATTTAGTTTCATAACCTGTTGTACTTTTTTTTTTTGTTTAGGGATAGGCGAGGTAAAAACATCCAAGATGCAATTGTCTCGGCTAGTGCAAGGAAGGATAGGCGTCAGAACCTGACAGCTAGTGCAAGGAGAGCTAGGACTGCTAACGCCGCTTCAAGTGGTCAAGTTGGAACTCAACAAGTAAGCCAAGAAGCTGTTCAACCTAGTGCCCCTCAATCAGAACCGGTTCAATCAGGTGTTCAACCAAGTGCCTCTCAATCACAACCAATCCAAGAAGGTGTTCAACCAAGTGCCTCTCAATCACAACCAATCCAAGAAGGTGTTCAACCAAGTGCCTCTCAATCACAACCAATCCAAGAAGCTGTTCAACCAAGTGCCTCTCTATCACAACCAATCCAAGAAGGTGTTCAACCAAGTGCTCCACCATCACAACCAGAAATTGAACAAGTAGAAGAAGTAGGACAAGCCGAAAAGAAAAATCCTCCTCGAAAGAAAACGAAACACCTTGTCGAGATGAATCGAAGGTGAAGGATATTCCGAAGGTGTAATCCTTGGGCTGCCGGAGGATGGAGGACAATTGTTATTTGGATACAAAGAATCTGGGCCAGAGAAATATATGGCGAGGTAATGATCGTATCCATTTTATTAACTTATTATGTTTTTCTCCGTAATACTTTTAAGGGTTGTAGTTTTAGGTTATTATAATTTTATTTTTTAACTTGTCATGTGTTTAATAGTATCATTCCGATGCGGTTCGTTTACTCAAAGCGACCGCCGCACCAACAAAAATGCTAGATTGGCCTTTGAAGGATGAATGTGAAAGGTTCAAGACCATTATTGCGAATTCAGGGTTGGCCAATGCTGCGGAGAACTCAATGTTGGAACATGGCCCGGGTGGCTATATCGGCGTTTGTGGAGAGACTTTATCCTGAGACCGACACCTTCCATATGCCGTTTGGGGAGATGACGATAACCCCAGATGATGTTGAGCAGATTCTTAAACTCCCCGTCCATGGCAAGGGTGTTAGGGTCGAGTTCACTAAGCAGTTGGAATGGAGGAATCTTTATGATCCGACTAAGAAGTGTTTGGGTTGGGATGAAGAAACATCAACAAATCGAGTTCAAAAGATGCATGAAGTATAGAACTAGACAGGTTCAACATGGGTACTACGATGGATATGTTCAAGGGCACCAAGGAAAAGAAGAGAAAGGAACTTTAACGGACGAGCAAGTCAACCACGCGGCCACCGCATATCTCCTATGTGTATTGGGATGTGTCATTTTCCCCAATACCAGTGGCAATCGGGTCGACGCCAACCTTTTACAACTTCTGGATCCTCTCGATAAAGTGCATGAGTACTCTTGGGGCACGGCATGCCATGCGTGGTTGATGGAAGAGTTGAGAAAGGCGTCGAGGGTTGGAATTATCCAAGTGGCGGGAACGTGAGTCGCTACAGGTATTGTTTATTAACTCCACATACTTGGTTATTTTTTTATTTTTTATACTATTGAAGAATCAATTTCCTAATACTTGCAAAAATGACATTATAGACTTGGATCTACGTCCACTTCCCTATCTTGGGATTGGCCATTGAAAATCCGGCGTGGGAGAAAGGTGACCCTATAGGAAGAAAGTACGTCTTCGATGACAACCATTCTAGGACGAAGGAGCATCAGTTGATTCGTTTGAGGGAAATTTTGGACTCATTTAATGCCCAAGACGTATGCTTTGATCCATACAAGGAAGACCGAGCTACTGGACATATCGCGGGTCGGTCCGATTTGGCACTTTATTTTGGACCGTTGTGGCACCCCACGGGATATGTGATGTACAATGCCTCAAGGGTGATGCGACAACACGGTTTTGTACAAGGTATACCAAAGGAGGAAATCCATGGCAATTTCACTTTGGTTCTGGAGCAATGCGAGTCTGATAAAGATTCTATCACGGTGGTTCACAAGGGTTCACCATCCTGTCAATTCCATTGGGATAGAAGGGCGCATTACTTGATCAACCAAGGAAGGGCAGCCAACCAAGGTTTTGAAAATGCTCTCAACTACATGGATTGGTACCGCAATATTTCTCATGTTCGTGTAATCCGTGATCTTAAAGCAAAGCCAGCTTCGTACAAGAGTATCCTCAAAGAGAAGCCTGCGGGTTTGATAGATTGGTACGTATTGTTTTGTTAATTTAGTTTAATATTAGTGATCAAAATAGAGTAATAACCGTTTGATGGTATGCTATGTTTTAAAACAAATTAACAGAGTTCAAGCGTTTGTCGAAATGGTGCACTGATTGTATAAAGGCCGGAGAGCCTGTTTCAATTGAGAAGATAAAAAACCACCAACAGTTGATTGACAACGTTGACAATGAGGAGTATGCATCTCAGTTCGGGGAAAAATTGCAAAAGAAACCTACAACCAAGGTGAACAAAAGAACTCGGGCTTCATCAAGCACTCAAGTTGATGAAGCCCATGATGATGCTGGTCCAAGTTGTAGAGCTGGTAAAGCTCGCAAAGTCAAAGCAAAGAGGAACAAGTAAACTCTCGGTGTTGTCAACTCTCGATGTTTTTCGTTAACTTTATGGATAACTTTGTTTATGTTGGATTATGTCGGATTATGTCGTTTTCAAAGTTTGTGTCGGAATATTAGTTGTTTCGTTATGTTTATGGATTAAGAATAGTTATTTTACACATTTTATGCATTTAACGATGACTCAGTAAGCGAATCACATGAAGAGACATGAAAGTGTTGATTTTGGAACACAATCGGAAGATAGGTTTATATATTAACCTACCGATTCTGGGGATGTTCCAATTTTTAGTCAGAATCGGTAGGGTTATACGTTATTAACCTACCGATTCTGGGGATTGTGCAAAATATTTGGTCAGAATCGGAGGATTGCTAATATACTTTTCTCTCCGATTATCATGTGTAAAGAAAACCTGTCTTTTGTATCCAAACAACACCACAATCGGAAGGTAAATGTGCACCTTCACTTCCGAATAACAATAATCGGTAGGTTTATTTGTAATGTTCCTTCCGACTGTTATAAGTAAAAAAAAATTGTTCTCTGTAACCAACCAACACCATAATCGGAAAGTAATTGAGCGCATTTACTACCGAATATTCGTAATCGGAGGTTGGTGGTTTCGTTAATTTCCGATTATTATACTAAAAAACAACTATGGTTTCTGTAACCAAACAACACCATAATCGGAGGATCTGGTAATATATTGCACTCCGATTATGGCTGCATAAAAATCACGAACCACATGGTTATGCCTGGCTCTGTACACTCAAAACCTATGGAATTTGGCAAGGATTCGATTTGGGGCTCCTTACAATCGGTAGGTTTTTAAGTTGTTAACTCTACCGATTATGGTAGATTTCAAAATTCATCACATGAATGATTTTACAAAAAACTCATTTTGGGGCAACCCATAATCGGATGGGTTGGTAATATATTTAACTCCCGATTATGGCTGCATCCAAAACGCAAACCAAGTGGTTAAGGCTGGCTGTGTACACTCAAAACCTATGCAATATGGCAAAGGTTGGATTTGGGGCTCGTTATAATCGGTGGGTTATATAATTATATACCCTACCGATTATGGTATATTTCAAAATTCATTACGTGAAGGATTTTAGAAAAAACTAAATTTGGGGCAACTTATAATCGGTAGTTTATGTAACCTATTAGGCTTCCGATTATGGCTACATCCACAGCTCAAGCAAAGTGGTTATGGTTGGCTCCGCACCTCTCAAAACCAATGGAATTTGGCCAAGGCTGAATATGAGGCTCCTTATAATCGGTAGTCTTACAAGTTGGATAAGCTACCGATTATAAAAGGGATTATTGGCCGAAGTATCTACACAACAATCGGTAGGTATATTTTAATTTAACCTACCGATTGCATGTTTACCTACCGATTATGGTGTTGGCTACCGATTATATAAGGGCATATTGGCCATTTCGAAAAATCGAAGATAAGGGGTAGCTTAGATTTATGTTTGGGTGACCTGTATTGTCTTTTAGTGTCGCCCCTAATTCTTTCGGGGTCGCCCCTAAAAGTGCCAGGAAATTTTACCTTGCATAAGTATGATTAAAAAAACGGTGCATTAATTAGAGTATAAAACATCAATACGATAAAAACACAATACGATTAAAATATCATTGCTGAAAAACAAAACAGTTCAAAAGTATCAAGACCCCAATTGCCTTAATAGGATATCATTTCAAAATTTTAGTG
Source organism: Papaver armeniacum (assembly GCA_023531295.1). NCBI lineage: Eukaryota > Viridiplantae > Streptophyta > Magnoliopsida > Ranunculales > Papaveraceae > Papaver > Papaver armeniacum. The sequence goes on from JAJJWW010014469.1 coordinate 70,429, forward strand.
CTCATATTGAAATAGTTCACCCGCGTTTCTTGTGGTTCTATAATACTGTTTAGTCGTGTATGTTGTCTATAATACTTTTGTGGTTCTCAAACTCCAAGGAAATTGAGTAAACTTCAAGCGCCACCTACGACTGTCATGGCGATTATATCAAGTTGAAGGAGCGCATGCTAACAATTTAGATGTCGCCCACTGGGATCACAACTACCATTTGGTGACAACATTTTGTCACTTTTTGATGGTGCTATATGCAAATGTTTGAAAGCTCCAAGCGCCATCGCAAAGGGTATAAACAGCTCTTCTTAACTAAAGGGGCATACTCAAATCATTCATTCACAGGAGCATAGCATATGCATCGAATGTAACCTAGTGTTGGGTTGTGATATTCGATGGTGATGCTGTGATGGCAATTTATTTATATAATATTACGTAAAGTGGTAAGCACCAACCTTTCTCGGATTTCAATGACTTCAAATATTTAAATCTCATTGAGCACCCCAGTGGAAATGGTGGAGGAGAGACTTCAAGTACGCCAATGTTATTGAGCACCCTTGGTGGCCTCCGTGGAGGAGAAAGGGTGAATTAGCCTCTATCTGTGGCATAAGAAGTTATTCACAAAACCTTGCAGTCTGAACTGATTGATTTTTTTAGTGCATATTGGCATAGTTTAACAGAGATAAGTACCTTGATATTTCTTCAATATTACATGGAAATAATGAATAACAATAATACTTATACCTAGGCGCCAAAAGCCTTTCTATGGAGAGGGTTTCTCACATTGACCATCCATTCAGCAAGAGTAGCAAACAAAAATCATGAGTCTAATATCTTGAAGTACCAATTCTGCAAAGCTATTTCAGGGTAATGTTGTGCAAAAGTTATCATAGGAAACATGACCTTGGAAATGACATTGAACTAACGCTAGGAAAGCTTTACAATAATGATAATGTTAAAGGAATATATCATATAGATAAATGACCACTTCAGTCTTCCAAAAAAAATCAAACACATCCGGATAGGCCTGTCAATGGATACCGATTAGCCGACATCCGATACCGATAATACGTTAGCCGTTACTGCTACCATCCGACATAGCGGTAAACGGATATCTGATACCGATAAGCTAACGGATAATCCCTTCTTAACGTAACGGCAGTGGAACCGTGTATTTCCGTTAGGTTTAGTTCCGTTATCCCGAAACGTGCGTACTGCACATGTAAATTCTTATACCTAGGATTATTACGTTTGGTTTATCTCATTCTTCACTTCAATTTTATCGACACAGAGAGAAAAAAAGAGAAAACTAGGGCTGCTGAATCAATCATCGTCTTCTCTGCCTTAGAAATCATCATCTTTTCTGCCTTAGAAACTGTGATTACTGATTAGAAACTAGGGTTTTCTTCTTCAAGTTTCCTTTGAGTTTAATTTCAATCTTCAAAACTCAATTTTCAATTTAGGGTTTCTGAAATTAGGGTTCACAATTTCAGATTTGTGAAATTAATCGTGTCCCAAAGCGAAAGAGGAGCATCAAACCATGTTGGGTCTTCACAAAATCTCTCTTATTCAGTTGCATCACATTTACCTGCTGTTGTTGCATGATGTTCTGTGTTTTTAGCCTGTTTTGTGGTTGTCCTGTAACATACCGGATGGTAGCGGAATAAGTCCAACGTAACGGCAACGTTTTTGAATTTCCTATTTCGCCGGAAATTAACGGATAACGGATATCCGCTAACTTTAAATGGCAACGGCAGCGGCAGAGCCTACTTTAGCATCCATTGACAGCCCTACATCCGGACCAAGAAGAACATACACTAAGATCAGCAAGATTGTGGAGAAAAATATATGAGCTGGATATAAAAAGAAAAAAAATACATAAAGAATCTCATGCTTTTGCACGCCAACATTAGACGAGAGCTTGCAGTGAACCGAAACGGAACTGCATTACCAAAAACCAAAGGCACAAATACATGCGAGTATTACTGTATTAGGGGTTTCAATACCAAGACAGCCCGAAACGGCAAGAAGATGAATGCGTACATACCTTGACATATCATGGATAGCGCCGATTAGCTTTATCTTCATAAATATAGTTAACCCAGTTCTGGAATACTTGAGACCATATAAGAGCATGATCACCACTGCTATTGGAAGCAACACACTCAAGTATCCTACACCAAACACCATATCCTGCAGCCGAAAAACTTTGGAAGCAAAACACTCAATCACCAAACACCATATCCTGCACCAAATACCATATTCTTGTGTGTAGCTTTTGTACCATTGCTCAATTTTAGCGTAATATCCTGCTAAATCTGCATCTCTGAAGCCTAATATCAAATTGCCATGTCAGATGCCCTCACGAAAAACTGGCGCAAAGAGAGATTACTTCAATAAATTAACCACATTGTGCAAACCCCATTAATAGATTATCATACTACACCATCCCAATGAATACAATATTCTTCCACCATTAATTAGCAAACCCCATTGATCAAACCTGACACAATAGGCCATCATCAGTATTATATAGAATTAAAAAACTACAAATACATAAAACCACCAGGAGTATATGATGGGAAGTTCCAACCCCAAATCTCCTATCACCAGGATACCCAATTTCTTTTTCTTTTTCCCATTTTTTTTTTTTTTTTGAATTGATTGAGCTCATGATGATCGAAGGCTTCCATGATTGAACTCAACAGATTGGTACCGATCCAATCTTCTGTGCGCTGCAGCTCTTGATCAGTGAGAAAGAGACTGGTCGTGAACTGAATCAAGAGACTGGTCGTGAACTGAACTGGGAGAAATAAACTTGACTTGACTTGCATACATATATATATATATACATGAAGAGAGACCGGCCTATTCCTTTTTGGGAAGGATCTCCTGATTTCAAACAATTTCCTTTTTTTGGTTTGTTAACGATTTCCATTTTTACAGGAATTTCAAGTTTTTTTTTTTTTTTCTTTTTTGGTTTTTTTGTTTGTTTTTTTATAATGGGAAATGTACAAAACAGTCCTAGTATTAGGACCCGATTCACAAAAGCATCCTACTATTACAAACTATTAACAAAATGATCATACTTCCGTTAAAAAGAAAGTTAAGTGGTGACTCACAGTTAAATATGCTAATGAAATTACCTATGTGTCCTTCATATTTATTCCTCCATACACAATTTTAACTTTTGCTTTCATTATAATTTTTTTGTCGGTGGTGCTATTTGTAGGTGGTGGTGGTGCCGCTTACATATCGTTACACCGCATTCAGGATCATAAAACCGCATTCAAATTCGTTACACCGCATTCACCCAAAGGGTTCACCGCTTCCCCTTCGGGGTTTAGCAGAGATTCTTAAGCTTCCACCACCACCACCACCGCTTCATCACCACCACTTCAACCAATTAGTTAACTAGGAAGGGCATTTTGAAGGAGGGTATTTTCGGAAAAGATAACACCGTTTTATTCAAAAGTGTTAAATCGGATGGAAAAATACCATTTTATAAATGAATTACAAAAGTATGATCATTTTGTGACCGAATTACAAAAAGTATGACCATAAAGTATGATCATTTTATGACCATTTTGAAGGAGGGTATTTTATAATTCAAGTTTAAATTCTAATATAAGTATTAGTGAGGATTCTGACAAACAATCAACTAACGTCACTGATATATTAAGTCGAGGGAGAGGAATCGAGCCTGGGACATCAACCTCCCTGCACAGCTTGTCTAGCCGCGGCTGCACGTTCTGACTTTTTACTTAAGACTTCGTATATTTTGTATATAGCTTATGTAAACCATAGAATTTTTATGTTCCTCAATAGACTCTTCTCAATAAGTTACTCCCTCCGTCCCACTATTAAGTCACCTAGTTCAAGTTTGCACAATTTTTAAGGCAAGCAAGGGAAAATAGTATATTTAAGTATTTTTGACAATTATACCCTTATGGATAATAACTAGTGAAATTTTGAAATGCTTTATCTCTCAAACTACACCACGGATGTTCGCAAACTTCATACCATTGAAAAACATTTTAAAACACCAACGTAACAGATATAAACATGCCTATCTAATTATGCATATTTCTTATATTTCTTATAATCAATTAAAAATATAATTTTAGAAATATATCCTTGTTTAGTGATATTGGTCACTTAATAGTAGGACAAAATCTAAAAGTAGATAGGTCACTTAATAGTGGGACGGAGGGAGTATTTTATTTCCTTATAATCTATACATATACAAGAACTAGGCTTTGAAAATTATGAATACTTATTAATTTGATTATATATATTTATGGGACGAATTTTCTCTCTCGTATTCAAATACGTAAAACGAATTATATACGTATGTATGTCGTTCCGAATTATCCACGGATTAGAAACGGTTGACCGAATAGTGGACCAATTTTATCTTCACTCGAAACGAATTGTACACGTACGTGTGCCGTTCCGAACGTCTTTCGTATCCCGAATTGCTAACTAGGAGAAGGAGTATGCAGAGGAGCGGTTTGATGGGAACATCTAAGAATACCTAACACACCAACATGATCCAAATGCCCAAGGACCGAAAATCAGGATGTAATCATGGTAAACTTTGCAAATTTAATGACACCGGTAGATTTAGAAAATTTTGAACACACAGATTAATCAAAATTCATTCTGAACAACAAAATCTAAGATTAGCCAGATCTGTAATTATAAGTTTTAACTTCGAATTTTGATATTTAATATTTAGTTGAAAGTAGTGTATGCAAATGGCACAAGAACTTTTTTGTTTGTTCTGTTGTAAGTATTATTCGATTCCGGGCTGTTATTCCCTTTATTGGGAATAAGATTTGTACTAAACACTTAGGGGCATACCCAATTATCATTATAACCATAACCTCCATAGTAAAAACCATAAACATTCTTATGCTTCTTGTCAACTTTCAAATCATAGAAATCCGGATTTGTTACGTAAGTGTCCACATTTTGAGGATCTTTGGATTCGTTGTTTTTGTTAATTACTTGAACATGACATTAAAAAGATTTAGAATTTACAACAATTCTACCGGAAGTAGATGAATACAAATAAAAGAAATTAGGCAAAGGAACTAGTTATTCCATGAAAATAGAGTTCCAGGTAGATAAAACTGAACTCGAGAAGTTCAGGTAAGCTATCATGGATAAGTGGATTCTTGTTTTCATGAAATATATGGATTTATAAGCTTTCATTATATATCCACGGAGTTATGTTAACCTATCATGGATTAAAGAGAAATTTTTGAGATATTTGTATGGAATAATAAAGTTCAAATAAGGTTTTCTATATGAAACGCGGTTAGCGTTTAATAAAATGTATGATTGAAATTTATTGTCATGGTTTTCTAGTCAATTGTGTTTCTAGCTTGCACATGGTTGAAAGAGGTAAAAAAAGGTACCAAGTTCATGGGTTTGCTATCACAGTGAGTTTTGATTAAGTTGAATACGTGGGTACTTTTTTGATTGACATTTATTATAAAATGGGAAAATTGAAAAAGAAAAATTTGTTTTGATGATTGACCAATAAAAACTGATATGACTTGAACTACTATAATAGTATAAAATTATTGGTTACTGACTAAGTGGTAAGACTGAAGTTTATTTGCAGTTGTCTCACTGAATGCGCGAAACTGATATCATTCTCGATGGATAGGTTATCTCGAGTATTATGTTCTTAATAGAAATGTTCTTTCAAGAATCCATAAGATTCTCTTCCCATAGCTAGAGATTTGGAGAGGAAAAAAAAGATATTTTGTTTCATAATTTTATCAGCAAAATTCATAAAAGTCTTGGATCATGAAGACATATAATAAATTGATACCAAAGATATTTTAGGAGCATGGTATGACGCTAATGGTATGGTGATAATGCTGAACAAGATCTCTTTCTCTAGGTTTATAACCCTTTTTTACAGAGAAAAAGTCCTGCTTTAAAAATAAAAATAAACATTTAAGAAGTATTGATTTGTTTTTTTTTTTTTTTTTTGTTCTTGTCATTTTGTCCACTTTGGATGATTCTTATCAAGTGATTTTTTATATGATGTGTTATTTTCACAATATATTTACTGGACTCTTAACTAATAGGCTACCACCACGCATTGAGATTTATGGAAAAAAAAAACTAAACCCTAGAATGGCCATGAAAAAGCAAACTCTTTTTTCAATTTTATGTTATATATGGACATGCTTATCCGATAACCTTGATCAATTAACCACGATAATGGTAACGTTGTTTCGTTTTCAACTTGTTCTACATTTGTAAGTGTATCTGGATGGTGGGAGGAGATGGGTTTAGCTTTTGTTGAATCACCACACCTACTAGATATATCAAACTTTACTTCCATATCCGTATGGTTTTTTACCTTACATTTGGTATGTTGTTGCATTTAAATACTAAGTAACAGAATGTCTAGCAAATGCACCCTTCCAGGATTCTTAAAGTCACAGGCACCATTTATGCTTCACCACTTCAATTGTGCTGATCTTCTCAAAATGGCCAATAGATAAGGACCCAAGGCTACAAAATTCAAATACATCAAGATGAAAATCAACATAATTGTATCTACAACTTCAACCACAGAAAAAAAATTAACAGAAATCTCAACTCGAATCTCCATTCCAAAATTAAGAATAGAGAATAAACCATTGGTCACAATCCTACCTAATCTGGGTGAAATACGTTCCCCAAAAAAGTATTACACAGTATGCGTTTGACTTACCTAAATAGACGTTGAGGAACTTAGCAATATTATTATTTGTTTTGTGTTGTTGTTTTTATCGCCGTTGTCCACTTTGCCTTAATCTCATCAAGTGACTTCTTCTGAGCCGACAAGACATGTTGTTATTTATATTAAATCTACAAGAATGCTCAACTGACGTCACCGCTACCATTAATTAAGAATGCAAGAACCCAGAAGGCTCGTCAACGTACGTCCAATTGCTTTATATACTTTAAATAGTCATTGAAATGGAAAGAATATTGACCTTTCGATTAGCACTTCATTTGGATGCAATTTGTCATTTCTAACTTAATTGCAAAGCAAAGAAAAGCCAGGTTCCACCATATTTTATTAAATCTTGATTAAAAATATAATAGAAAAAATAGATGACGTTAAAAAATATATTAAATAAGAGCGAACATATCGACGTAAAACTTTATAAAATAATAAACCTTTTGGATCACCTTATATTACCACAGTACGTTTACTATATGCAATAATATTAACTTAATTACAAAAATGTGTTTATTGTGATAAACATATAATAAATAAATGTGATTTTTCTTGTAAAACATGGAAAATTATAATATAAGTTGAGTCCCCTATGAGAATAATACAACAAAGTAGGTTGTTTCTCATTTATTTATTTATTTTGAATTTCAGAAAAATGAAAATAAATTATCAGAAGTTTCCTGTTTCTGAGTTGTTCTATCAGAGATGAAAGAGAGAAAAGAGAAAAGTAGAAGGGATTTGGGATATTTGAAGACAAGTAGGTCTCTAGTATTTATAGAGGGTATTAACTTCACCTATCTCTCTTCTAAAATTTAGTTTCAGGTTATGGTGATAATGCTGAACAAGATCTCTCTGCTTCTGGTTTTGTGGAGAGAAGTATTAAAATTTAGTTTCAGGTTTTGTAGAGCGAAAGTCCTGCTTTAAATTTTTCTAACCATTTAAGAAGTGTGGGTTTGTTTTTTTGTTCTGTCACTTTGTCCAATTTGGATTATCCTTATCATACATGAGGTACCCTTTTAATAGTATATATACCTGACTCCTCAACTAATAGGCCACCACCACCCATTGAGATTTTTTTTCATTAGCTATATGAAAAAATGCTAAACCCTAGAATGGCCATGAAAAGGCAAACCCTCTTTTCAGTTTTATGTTATATAAGACTAGGACTCATCAACTACTAAAGTTGAGCAATGATATGAAGGGTTCTTGTGCCAAAAATGAAGATCTCTTGTCAGTGGGGCTAGTGGAATTATGATCATCAATCAGGTCAGCCTAGTTTTCAGGTGCCCATCATCTAGAGTATAGAAAAGTCTCCCCGCAGATATTGATTGTCAGACAAACATTTTTCTTTAAGTTTCATGGTACTTGTGTCTGACCCATCAATTTCTAAATAAATTACTGAAAAATATTCAAAACAATTTTATTTTGTTTGGTCAATCAACAAATTTCAATTTATTCAAATCAAAACGTGATTACATGATCGCTTACATGAATAATAAAAACATCAAGGTACAAGATATTAAAAACCCTATCACAAATGAAGATATCAATTACAAATACATCGCGAAGAGAAAGAGCCATATACCGTAAATATACCCAATTTTGTAAATGTAGCAGGGAAGGATGATGGTATAATACGGAATCGATTCCGACCATTTAATTTGATTTTCTTCTTCTTCTTCAATAATAGATACTCCTAACAATTTTCAACTCTTGCAATAGCCTCGGTACTATCACATTGGATTAATATGTATGTTCCTCTATCTATTAGAGGATCAAATCTCTTCATCCCTTAGAGGACTCATCTGAAATGGTTCCAATCAGCTTCGCATTATCCTTAAAGGATTGCGGTAACCATTTAGATAATGTATTTTTAGGTGGATGATGTGTTTGAAACACCTCATAACCTTCTCAAATTTTACCAATTTTCCATACTAGGATTGGAAGAAATATATTAAACCCCCATTACAAAAAATACATATATATATATATATATATATAGTCAATCATGTAGCAAAGAAACATACTAATTAATCTACCATACTCATGTCTAGTGCAAGTACACACAATATCAAAATCACTTGCACTTTATCAAATGAGTGAAAACTAGTTTACAGTCAGACTATATATATTTCTATTTCTTTTAATATTCTATTTTCATTGAAATGAAATAGATCCAAAGAAAGAAAAAAATGTTTTCAAAAAATACACCATCTTCGCTCAAGTCTTTCATGTCAAAAAGTAAACTAAGCATGTTCTCAATTTTATTTTCATCCTATAAGTTAGAATAAAAAATTCAACAAATCACTTATGCATACAAAACAAAGAGTACTGTGCATTTCACTTTCATCAGTTCTGAAATCATTCGAACTAATCAAGTAAACAAGTTTTTCTTTCAATTGTTTCAAGGTTGTTTTCAGAATATTATGATGACTTATTTAGCCTATAAGGTTTCTTTTCTTGTATAGAAACTACACAGTTTTCCATGCTTAGCTTACATAGATTCTTATCTTTAACTTACACAATCAAGTATAATTCTACTTATGAGTATAACAAACCATGCACAGTAGATACAATATCAACAAAAAAATAATGTAAGTTAATTTAGCGACATGAACATATAAGTGTCAACAATATGTACATTCTCTGTTTGCTTATCTAAATACAATAGGCTCATAAAAACTTTTTGCCAAAGTTCTTTTTTTTTAATTTTTTTTTTTTTAAGAACAAAGTTATTCTCTATGAGAAGTTATCTTCCAAAATTAGAAGCACCACAATACTCATGACTAAATTGTTGTCTCACTATATATGCTTTTCTAGGTTAATTCTTAGTGAATTACTTGTCACCTTCATTTTTCTAGTTCATCTAATTTAAATCAAAATTGGTAAAACATAGGGTATGGAACCCCCACTATTTTTGACTCAAACAAGAATTTCAAAACAATATCCAAAAACTCCGAAAATTGTGAAAAAACTAATGAGCCAATTAATGATCTAAACCCAAAACATTGCACAATACAGAGAATAAAAATTCAAACAATTTTCGCGAAAACAACATTTCCTAATTCACTACTCAAAAGATCATATTTGATATCAAGACAAGTTACTCGAAGCATCTTTACAAAATTCTCAAATATTTTATTTCATCCAATATCATTGCAAGTTGCGTAAGATTTGAAAGTGCACATGCTTTTATGAGTTAGGTAAGATTACATACATGTTACTAAAAAATTCACCAAGTTTATAAGAAAATATAACATGCTTATATTCATTACCAACTCATTGATTTCTTAAAAGCATGACAAAATCTCATAATTCAAAATTCAATTAATGTTATGATAAAATTGTAATATTATATTCAAACATTTTATCCATAACATATCATTTGTAGTAGTGGAATGATCAAATTCAACAAATTTCTAATCACAATCTCGTTAATAACAAGATAGGCGAAAACTAGATTCTTTCTCATTTCGGAAGAATGAACACTTTTGATAAAATTGTTCTACCCGAAGTAAACTTTGAGACCATACCAATACCGAAAATCCTAGTGATGTGAGTGTGCCTCAACACCACTTTCTTTCAAAAAACTCGGTCCAACTTTTGAACGTATAACCTATCAAAACAAACATGGTGTAAAACACCAATATATACCGACCTCATATATTTAAATTTCTATAGTTATAACATCATATATTTATAACTCTCTATCAAGCATTTTATCAAACATATGTGGTGCACTAGTTTGATTGCTAACAATAATCTTCTTTTTCATTATCAAAACAAGAGTATGAAGTACTAGAATCAAAACATGACTTTATATGTAATTTCTTACATCTCTAATCTCTAATCTCAAGTATCATGTCTCCTAGTTTGGACATACATACACAACAATTTGGAAATCACCACATCTATCAAACTAAAAATCCAAAAATGAAATTTCAAAATTGGTTTTGAAGATAAGCTCATGATTTACAAGTTTCATCTTACACATAAACCAAAAATATCAACATATATAGTAAAAATACTGTTTTACACTTTACTAAACCTAAAACTCAAATTAAATTCTATTAACCCTCAACTCTAAACCCCACCCAACTCATTTTCATTTTTAAACCCAAAATTTTGTTAATCTCACTTAATTTGATTTTAACTTTTTTTTTTCAAATTTCTTGTTTTGCAAAAAAAAAAATTCTGAGACTTGCATGAAAAGTCGTTAGGTAGTGACATTTTTCAATAACGACTCTTAACAGTCGTTAAAGTTTCAAAAACGACCACAAGAGTTGTTACTGTTTAAAAGTTGTTTCTTGACGACTCTAAACAGTCGTTAATGCTTATAAAAGAGTCGTTATCTTTTCTAAGAGTCATTAATGGCGGAAATACATTGAAGAGGTTAACGACTCTTTTATAAGATTTTAGGGTCTGCTATTCGTATGCGTACAAACTGTGACTTGGAATACAAAATAAATGTATGATGAATGCAAACTATATGAATCATCTTATTGTCAATCCAAATTTAGGGTTATCAATCATCTTGTTGGCCTTTCACTCCAATATGGGATTACAACTAGCTCATGTTTCATCCAGTTGGGAAAAAGCTCAGTTCAATTAGGGTTACCAAAACTCTATGGGTTATGCCTAATTGCATTGATATAATCATCAAGAGATGGAGATGTAATTGGTCTCATCCAGTAGGAAAAAATCTTTGGTTTGTTTTGTCTGCTGTTATTTGATGTACTATATGGAAATCAAGAAATGTTGTAGTATTTGATATAATTCCGCAACAAGAGTTAGTGCAGAAGAAACCAAAACTACTTCTCAGAAGGAAAAAGTAAATCAATAGGACGACGAGGATTCATATGTTTCACAAAAGTTGCATCAGTTGATGGACAATTTATAAAAATTAATTCTCAAGTGGACGAAGAGATTACTGTTTCTAAGGAAGAAGAAAGTCAAGTCGACCAGATTTTGCTTCATCCACTTAATGACTCTTGCGTAAACCCTAGCAAGGCTCGACTTGTGAAGTTAACTCAGGATAGCTATTTTGTGCCTTTTGATATGTCTGTCGATTTGTTTATTATCGATCTCTTGAAGATACAACTATAGAGAATTACTCTGGAAGATCTCACGGACGTATATTTTCAAATGCCGAAAGAGTATCACTGGCAAAGAAGTTACAAATTAATCCAATATGCACGCATGTGATTACTTCTATATGTAGCTATGCTGTTGCATTGATTGTTGTTGATAAACCAGGCACTATAGTTCAAGTTGATCCGAGTTGGCTTTTGATAAAAAATCAGGTTGTTTTTGAGTCTTGGCATGACAATTATAACATATTTTCTTGGAGACGTTATAACTATTGCAGAGCTTCTGGTCCTACCTGGAGCTTGTACAATTATTGCATGGCAAAAGACTTTATTGGATGTGAAAAGACCAAACAAGTGACTCTCAAGCTTATTATGAATTTTAACAGTGATGCACCATGGATAGAAATTTTTGAAGTGTTCAAGCAGGTATTTATTGATGCCGATGTTATTCAATATAGTTGGTTGATGGAAAATTTTTGCATGAATGATATGGGTTACAAACAACTAGCAAGCTGCACAATTGGACTCTACAACCAACTGAGTGGTAACTATTGTTTTTATAGTTCTTATGATTATACTCGCATGCAATTTGATCTTGGTAGACATCATGTAGTTATTAGCAGGTGCTCTTACTGTGATAGAAGTAGTTTTAAATTCTACTTTGCTATGAATGGGTCAATTTTCAAGTATGGGTACCGATTAGATACTCTACTTACGAATTTGATTGTATTCGTATTTTCTCAAGATGGTGCCACTAATCATGTGGTAATGTGTTTGGGACAATATCACAAAGAAAAGGAATAATTGACGACTGTTGTGCTGATATGAGTAACGGAGATGCCGGCTCTGGCTATGAATTGCGGTGTCCTGAGCCATCTTGTAATGCTGCTGTTTGATGTAGTTTTAATTGTGGTAAGTAGAGTATCGTTCGCTCGGACTTTTTTAAAGATTTTGATTTTAGACTTAATTAAAGAAAATACTAAAACTAGCAAAAATATGTAAAAGAAGGTAACAAGAGTAAGAGTTCTTTGGGACTCGGGATTTCTTGTTTCTCATATTCATGTGGTTCAGAAATTAATCTTAGGATATTTATGGCTCAAATAATAAAATTTATTGACTCTTAATATTTGCCAAGATAGATTTTTGAAAGCAATGACTGTAAATCTAAAGCATGGGACATCAAATCATTTAAGCTAAGCATGACCCATCAATTGAAATAACAATCACTCAATAAAAATCATAAAAAAATTATAAACAGTGCAAAAAGTAAATAAAGAATTAACTCAAGTTACCACATACATGAAATACAGCTTCCTCCTTTGTTCCAGCGATTGGGTTTAGCTCATCATGGTAGAAACACGCTAAAAAGAATTTTTCATATCTCTAAAAGGTGTTTTTATTGAAGAAATTGTTTAAGAAAGAGATTTGCAACGCTGCAATAGTGTTACAGACGTCACCGTTACAATATGGGTGTTGCAGATTTGAACTTTAGTGTTACAATAGAAATGGTCGCAGACACTGTAGGTAAATGACTGCTCTAAGACGCCAGTTCTTCGTCTTCTTCACCTGCTGCTGCGATTCTTCTCTGCAGTGTGATTCTATGCCTATGAAGCGTACCCAAAACTCCCGACTCCCTTGCTCGACCTCCCAGAAGCCTATATATACACAACAAGTCGATAAAATCTCCCAAAAAATCTTCGATTATTCTCTTCTTCTTTACGGCCAAGTTACGGATATTCCTCCTTTTCTTCTTCTTTACGCGTATCCCTGTTTGATGCGAACTCTTCTAAAGATAGAAGTGAATCTTTCATATGATATATCCTCCAAATCTAACCACTTACTTTCCAAAAATTCAATCAAAAATATCCCGTAATATCAATCCTCCCCTGTTAATCACCGGAGATTTAATCTCCTTTATTTTCTTCCCTTGCACGGTTGCTGAGTTGTCCGAAATCCTTCCAAATATGAAGTATAATCTAACAGAAGACATAACTTGCCTGAATCCTCACGGAACTTCCAAGTTTAACAACAAACTCTCCGACAATACTTGCCTGCCATGTTTACCGAGAATACGATGAAATCTTCCTTTTTTAACGCAACCAACTTCCTTACCAACCCTGCTTAATTGTAACAAGGGTTATCCATATCCAATCCCACGAAAGAAAATCTCACCGAACTCGTCCCAATCATCCAGATAAGTATGCAGTTTAACTCTGAAAATTCCCGCCAAAACCGTACTTTAAAATGGTGAAAACAACCTGCCCTTATCAATTTCTGGTGTGTCAATAGTACTTGCCCTGAGATTACCCCTTATCATCTGGGTACCCCTTATCCAAAATGGGGGTCCGTATAGTAATTTTCTCCCACGAGCGCAAAAACCACTTTTCGAGCCAATTTCGCCGTTAAGCTTATTTCTCCAAAAACACCTACAAAGACATAAAATACCAAAATAAGCGAAAAATCGAGTACTAACATTACAGAGAATTGAGACTAAAATAGACACATAAATGCGTCCATCACTGTTGGTCAAGACATGATAATCGCATTCGCTTGTGAAGAAGAAGGGCACCGTCCGGTTGACTGCGGCACAATGGAGAAGTGGATTTTGAAGAACAATGACAGGTTGTTTCAAAAGTTTCATCGACAAAATATTACGAGTTAAAAGTTTTCATGAGTACTGCAAAACAAATGATTCTGTCATGGAAAAACAAACTTTTTACTTCACGGGAAAGTATCTTTGATAGCCCTTTGGGTACTACTACCAGCTGGTTTCATGATAACATTCATGTTACAAACCCAAGTAATTCAGAGATGCCAATTCTATTGAATCTGGCTGCGGCTGTTGAGAATCATAAAGGAACTGCGGAAGAGATTTCTGCATTCTTGGGGAAGTTGATCGTTGCCTACTACAAACTTTTAGGTCTCGATTACACTCGCAGGATATTTGACCGTGGAAAAGGATTCCAACTAATTCAGGTTTTTTCCTATTAAGTTGGTTATTATAAATTATGTTTCTAGTTTCTACACAACCACTTGTTCGTTAGTACTCTATGCATCTTCCGTTTTAAATACCGAGTACAAGAATTCTGTTTGTAAGCTAGTTCTTCCACCTGGGTATGGATTAAAGCTGTTGATTATGAATTTAAGTGTAATTGTGTTGGTTAAACATGGTGACAATGATGATAATAGCAAGAATGTGCCTTCTGCTGCAATGGCGCGGAAAGGATTCTACAAGCAGCCCGACTTTGTCATCAACTATGAGGATGCCGAATTATTTATTATCCATCCATACAGTGAAGATAATTTTCTTAGAATCTGGGCAAGCACTTGGAATGAGAAGAGAAAACTAGTTGGTCCATCTCACAAAACAAAGGAGAAGCAAACTGGATCCTGCATAGTTTTTATTTTCTTCTCGGATAATGCTAGTACACAGTTCTGTGGCGTGGGTGAGATGGTAGGATCTGTTGATTTTGATAAGATAATATCTTATTGGCAGCAAGATAAGTGGAACAGGCATTTCACTGGGATTTGTCTCATAATGAAACATATACCCATCAGTCAGTTTTGTGTTCTCATATTGATTCATGATCGTCAATTCTCGACTCAAACGAGTGCACATCATCATGATTTTTACAATGTCAAAATGGAAGAATTTGCACAACGTGATAACAAACAAGTTTACGTGGGAATGTTTGTTCGAGCATCAGGATTAGACTTGGGAGGCAAGATCTTATTTACGGAGGGTGGAGCGCTAAGAGTACGTCTTCTGGACCATGCTAATGTTGTTGAGCTGAATTTTGCAACAATATATGATGATTTGTGATCTCAAAAACAAAACAAAATCATGTCAGTGACTGCAATATACACAGCGGTATGGTATGAGACGATAAGACATGGAGATGGCAAAGAATTACTATTATTCGTTGCAGCTGCCCAAATCATAATGATTTCCGTGTCAAACAAAAATGCCGACACTAAAGCAGCTTACATTCCTCGAGAAGATGTGATACTTCAGTACTCGCTTTTCATCCATAAGATAAATAGTTTGTCCACTGCACCGAAGAGATTGTTCCCGATACGAGCGTATCTTCTAGCGCATAAACTTGCTAAACTGATACGTCTCTTAAGCATATTTGGATTCATTAGACTTTTATGGAAGCCACCTTGGTTAGTACTTCCAGGGCATGATGATTGTTCAAACTTGTCAAGATTGTGGAAGCCATTTTAGTTAGCAGCTGCGACGTCAGATTACATTTCCATGATGAATTATAATGATCGACTTGAGGACAAGTCCATTTTCAAGCAGGGTGGGATGTTGCGATGCCAACTCTTACTTGCTTTATTAAAGTTAGCTTATTAGCTTAGTATTTGATTTCCTTACGTATTTAGTATTCAGTTTCCTAGTTTACAGGTTTCCTTAGTTAGTTTGCTTGCTTATCAAGTTTATTCCGCTATATATAGCTCGATCTTAAGCTTGTAACTAGGTAGTTAATCAATATTACGAAGTTTGTTACATTAATTCTCAAAGGAAGAGGCTGCTAGCCCCACATCAAAGGGCTTTATCCCTGTTTTTTGAGTTCTTATTCAATTTTCAATTAACTTATATTCAGTGTAAAGGTTTAGAACCCTAACAGATTGTTCTACCGAGTATCATGACTTCCAATATTTTGTTTCTTAATCGATCACATAACAACCGCTCTTTTTCTTGATGCGCAGTGATAGGTGTTGTAAAACACCTAATTTACTATCTAGTAGTTACGCTTTCTTTGCTATTTTTCGTGTGAATTATGTATCTTATGTTCGCTTTTGAGTTTTATAGGTGTTTTGGAGTCATTTGAGTAAAAGGAAGTGGAACTCGCTCAAATTCAAGATTTCGTCTCATCACCCTGGAGACAACGAAAAGATGAAGCCAATGGCAAAAGAACGGAGTTATTCTGAGTTCATATGAAGAAGTTACGAGCAAAACAAGAATTTGAAGGCTAAAAGAGCAAAATGGTCAGACAAGTGCTATTGGAAACCCCACTCTAAGTTAAGGGGCAGTCACTCTGTTAAGGGGCAGACATTTCAAAGGAACCGCTAAAGGAAGTCAGGTCTATTGCTATGGGGAGTCACTGAGATTCGCTAAAGACAAATTATTCTTCGTTAAGGGGCACCTATCTTGGGGTGTATTTTATCTGGGGTGTCTTAATATCCCATTTCTATTATAATCTAATCGAGTTTTCTTATTTGAGTTCTTTCCCAAATATTATTCTGCAGCGAGATTGGATTTGAGATCTCGCTGCCATTGAAACCGAATCATAAGAAATGGGAGAAGGAATTCGTCTGTGGTTGAAGCTCGTTGAATGGGTTAGAAGATGACGATGTGCTGCAATGAAGCCATGAACAGACAAGGAAGAAAACGATGGATTTGTCATAAATTTAAAATGGGTTTGAGAGATTCAAGTCAGGGAAGTGCTGCTGTGATGAGACGACGAAGATACAAGGGTTTTGGTTGAAGAACGGAGATAGGTTGGTCACGAATTGATGATTGAGACAAGTTTCACAGGGAATGAAGAATCATGTCGAGAACCTAAACTGCAGTTAGGGTTTTGGTTGTTCCTGAAATTAAAGAACAAGCAGCAACAGCTGAATCTGAGATCAAGGAATTGAAGGGGTTTCTGCTAATTAGGGAGATGGGTCTCTGAAATTGTTGTCGGAGCTTAAAATAGAAGATGGGTTTGCTATGTGATATGAGTTACAGGGAGATGGAATTGCAGGGTGTTTGCTTGGCTGTAGCTAATGGGTGATGATGAGATATTGCAGGTGTTGTTGATTCAAGAGACTTCATGTGGATGCCAGAGCTACAAATGGGTTTAGATGAGAAGGTTGAACTGAGATGATGAGAATGGAGATTGAGATGCCATGGCTCGATTGCAGGCAGTGATGCTTAAGAAGATGCAAAACTGGTGGTCTTCTTTGTTGGTTATGGAGTTTTGGGTTCAGGTTTGAATGAATGTTTAGGTTGCTGCTTAAATGTGACAGGAAGATGCTGGTTGTGGTAGAGGCTAATTAGTGTTGCTGTGGATTGGAGTTGGCTCTGATTCTGGCAGTGAGGGAGTATTGCAGGTGGAAGCAGGCAGCAAGGGTATTGAAGCTGAGATGTAGTGACCACAGCCTTGGTTGTGTTGTGATTGTTGCCGTTGTTCCAAGAATCAGGTGGTAGTGTTGGTCGGCCTGAGCTGTTGCTTGTATGATTTGAGTAGCAGCGGTGGCATTGGCGGTGCTGGTTCTGGTAGAGTCACGAATGCCTTGGTTGTTAATGAGCTAAAGATGCAGCTATATGTATTTGGAGTTTAATTTGAGTTCAAGAGGGTTGTGCTGCAGTTCTCAAATTGTCTTGAGTTGGTGATGTGTGTTGAGGAATCAAAGTGGACTGAGGCTGGAGTTTGGTGCTGGCATCAGTTGTGGATGAAATGGGTTTTGTAGTGCAGGTGCCTTGAATTTGCTGGTTGCATAATGGATGCGATGGTCGTGTACAGGTTTGCAATTGGCTGGAACTGTGATGGCTGGATAGAAATTGGTGATGCACAATGATTGTGCAGCACATTGTAGGCCTGTGCAATGGCCTGAATTGCCTGACTAGCCAGCTGACTCACATCTGAGTCATGATTCGACTGGTTGAGTCATTCAACTCGGTGCTTGACCCGGTTTGACTCAGTGTCTCGAATCGGTTGACCTGACCGAGTCGACCCGTTGGACCGGTGGCCGGGTGGACTTTGCCGGCCACCTGAGATATATTTTCCGACCAACTTCCGGCCGATTTCCGGCCATAATCCCAGTTTTCCGTCGACGGTTTTTGGGCAGAGTTTTTACATGGGTTTTTCTCACACATGGGCTTGGTGGACCACTTGGAGATGGGTTTTGAGAAGACCTAATATTGGAAGGAGTATCCTTATGGAATGGGAGAAGCATATATATAGAAAACTCTTTCTCTAAACCTAATATCTCCATGAGGGAGAACTCATATTTTTGGTTCTAGGGTTTAGAAACATGATAGGTTTTCTCTTTCTTCTTGTTATGAACTTCTATGCCATGAGTAACTAAGTTTTTATTATTGGTTGAAGATGTAGTTGGATTTTGAAAACAAGTTATGGATTTTTATGAATCAGTTTTCTCTCAATATTATCGTTTGATTTCTATGGGTTATAATAATTGCATGATTGATGTATTGCAATATGATTGAATGTTTGTTTAGTTAAGTCTAGAATTGATTGAACTCACATCCATATCTATAGCTATTTTAGGATTTTTCATCAAGCGATAACCTTGAATACGAGTAGCATGATATGATTTTAGGTTGTAGTGATACATCCTTGTAGTCATATGTAGAAATTGACCTTTGTCCGAATTGTCATGCGCAATGTGTGATAGTTGCATTGATTAGCCTATTTCTGAAACTTAATGCTCCTAGGAATTGAACTTAATTAGCGCAAGGCGTTAGGTTATTCTTTAGGTAGAATTCACATACGCAGCCCTAATGTGTGTGTGATGAATTAGGAAATTAATAGATTATCTTGCTCTCTTGATTCTCTAGGCTTTTGATGATAGTGAGATTAAATACGAATTCTATTCATATATTCAAAAACTTGTTTACAATTGAAGATGAAACCTTTATCCAATATTTTCACCTCATTGATTTGCGTGTTTATTTGCTTCGCTTTTATTTTATTGTAGTATATAAAAATCATCAAACCCCCGGTGTTTTATATAGGAAACCATAACATATTGACAACCAAGACCTCTCTGTGGGAACGATCCTTTCTTGCCCTTGCTATATTTATATTTTGTGTAGTAAGAAAGTGTAATTTATATTTGTGTCGGCTGACAACCGGTCACGCAGCTGCTACTGCGATCCTGTTCGCTGTGATGTTAGAAAACGAAAAAAAATAAGCAAACATTTAGCACTTAGATGCAACATTACAATACCAATTCCATAAATTCAGTTCTTCCAAATTCAGTGGCTAGCGGATTTTTATGGGCCGGAGCTCGTGTTTGGAGTCTGGACACACCACTTAACACCATCTTTGAGTGTGGTTATGGCTTTGATTTCGGCATGGATGATATACGCTGCGGCTCCACGTTGTGACTTTTTGCTTAAGAGTTCGTATGGTTTGTATATAGCTACTATGTAAACCATTACTAGCCCTTAACCCGTGCCGTAACTGGCACGGGCCATGATGTTGGTTCATTTTTAATATATCGTATAATTTGTGTCTCGAATACTTATCAACTCCTTATGATTTAATATGTGTGTGTCATAAAAATAGTTGGGATTTTCCTCTCTTTTTTACTTTGTTTTTTCTTTTAATATTTTACCGCCGGAGATTTGCTCAAACGAAAGAAATATAATCTTAACTTCCAGACACTTTTTTATTTAGGTCCATTGCTTATAATGAGATAATGCTCTACATGAACATGGAAGTTTAAATATTTTTTGGAAATATGTCGTCAGCAGCTCTTATCTCAGTGAAATCAACTAATCAATATCGTCCATAAAAGCCTCCACATGCTCCTATTTCGCTCCAGCTGACTCATCTATCATGGTCATGTTGTCGATCCTCCAAATAGGCAGAGAATAGTATTTTTTTGCATCGAACGAATGATACAAACTATCCAATGTGACATGATTTTCCTGTAATTTTTCAACACCCATTAGATGACAAATGTTTAAAATGTGTACACATTACCTTTTCGAAGGGATTGTATATATGCGAACCTCTGCCATTAAATCTTCAACAAAGTATTGTGCCCAGAAATTCGTCTTAACGAAGGCTTTGGTAACATCAAAAGTCTTGGACATTTTGTCACAATCTGGCAACACATTACCTCATAAAGAACCTTGATCACATATTGTACTCCATGATCCTATTTCAAATTAATAGATTGTAAATAGATCCTTTACCAAAAGTTAACATATTCTACGTTGAATATTTATAAAAAAAAAAATTATGGTATTGTGGATCATTGCTTTCTAAGACTGTAGTTTTCAAGGATTCATCATATATGTACTACCGGATCATGTAATCACGAATCTATAATCAAACATCAACAACTCAGATCTATAATACAATCTTTAACTAAAATCACTGAGAGTGGAAATGAGATTATAGATCTAAAAACTAATTGTGCCTCGAGTTAGGAATTCAAAGTGAATTTAGTGTTATTACGGTTTTTGAAACCATAGATTTTTTTTTTGTAAATTCTTATCCAAACTGATAAATCAAGGATTACGACCGAATCAAACAATCAGAATAGATGAAACTTATCTTTTTTGTTGGATTTTGCTGATGATTCATTCAATAAAACTCGTCGGTGATGCTTTCAGATGGGGTTTCTTCGATCTTCAACGCAGAGATCGAGTTGTGGAAAGAGAAAATGAAAATAAAAATGAAAATGTCGGTGACTGATTTAGTCTTATCGTTATTATGTATGAAGGGTAATCCAGACATTTACTGAAAAAATCTTCCTAGTTTCGCACGTGTACAGGACCAAGTGATAAAAAATTGGGTTCATTTTTCTTCTTTCTTTTAATTATGGACCTCTAGTTATTGGGCTCTTAATGGGTGTACCTGCCACTAACTAAGACCACTATAATAGTACCTATTGGTAATTCCTACTTATTAATATACTCAAGTTCAAGAAGTCTGATATACCTTGGCGTATTAAAGACACAATTTCCAAACTTAGGGAATGTACGACATCTTTCCGCTCCATCGAATTCAGCTTCATCAAAAAAGATGCCAATGTAGTGGCTCACACCTTAGCATCTCATGCTCAATTAAAAAAAAAAAAAAAAAAAAAAAATTCAGAATCCAAATGTGATATATTTAGCAATGAAATTTATCATGTTCTTCGTTCCAAAACGAATGTCAATCCTAAATGCGTTTATATCTGAAAATTGTATACTCGACAAAGAAACCAAAGCGAGGTCAGAAACTTATACGGTTGCTGAAAACAGAACCAAAATGATTAAAGACAGATACCTTTTATCAGAAAAAGCGACAACTAAGTATCACTATTTGTGCGTGGTCATTGTTAAGTTTACAGTATATCCGGTGACCATCGATTGTTAAATTTCTCGAAAATAATTCTTGATTAAGGATTATTTTATTAGATAAGATGTTAAATTTTATAGAATAGTTTTCAAAATTGGCCTCTTCAAGTCCCTGGCTTTCTAAGTTTATATATCTTGTTTGTTTTTAACATTTTAGTTATCCATATTATGTTTGTTACTAACTTTAAACTTGATGTAATCTTCTACTGTGAACTTTATGTGATTTTAGAATCGAAATAGTTATACCTCTTTCATTCGTATCAAGTAATCCGTTGTATATCCCAACAGTTCTTCTACAACAATTCCTTTCTTTTGCCGTTTCCGGACCATCAGTAGCCATTATTGTCAAACGCAATCTGTCTAATTTTTGTTGATGTTATGTATTTGCAATGTTCATTTTTCTTAAATAAATAGATTGTGGAAAAACTAAAAAAAATAATAATAATAAGTATTACATCGGGTCTAAGTTACTATATCCAAAATACTCCGGAAACTGCTTTTGGTGCCTTGTTTCCTCAAATTCCTCGTTGCATTCTAGAGAGTATAGGCAACACCAATCATTTGCGAAGTGAGCTATTTGCGCAAGTGTGGTCAATGTATCCCTTGCCTGTAATAATAATAACAACACGTCAAGTTTTTCAAGGTAAGAACACACCAACATGATCCAAATGCCCAAGGACTGAAAATCAGGATGCAGTCGTGGTAAATTTTGCAAATTTAATGACACCGGTAGATTTAGCAAATTTTAAACACACGGATTAATCAAAATTCTTTCTGAACAACAAAATATAAGATTAGCCAGATCTGTAGTTATAAGTTTTAACTTCGATTTTTTATATTTAATATTTAGTTGAAAGTAGTGTACGCAAATGGAACAAGAAATTTTTTGTTTGTTTTGTTGTAAGTACATTCGATTCCGGGCTGTTATTCCCTGTACTAGGAATAAGATTTGTACTAACCATTTAGGGGAATACCACTATTATTGACAATTATCATTATAACCATGACCTCCGTAGTAAAAACCATAATAATTCTTATGCTTCTTGTTAACTTTCAAATCATAGCAATCCGGATTTGTTGTGTAAGTGTCTCATTTTGAGGATCTTTGGATTCGTTGTTTTTGTTGATTACTTGAACATGACATTAAGAAGATTTAGAATGTACAACAATTCTACCGGAAGTAGATAACAAATAAAAGAAATTAGGCAAAGGAACTAGTTATTACATGAAAATAGAGTCCCATGTAGATGAAACTGAACTCGAGAAGTTCAGGTAACCTATCATGGATAAGTGGATTTTTGTTTTACATGAAATATATGGATTTATAAACTTTCATTATATATCCACGTACTTATGTTAACCTATCATAGATTAAAGTGAAATCTTTTAGAGATTCGTATGGAATAATAAAGTTCAAATCATATTTTCTATATGGAACGCGGTTAGCGTTTAATAAAATGTCTAATTGAAGTTTATTGTCATGGTTTTCTAGTCAATTGTGTTTCTAGCTTGCACATGATTTAAAGAGGTAAAACAAGTTACCAAGTTCATGGGTTTGCTATCACAGTGAGTTTTGATTAAGTAGAATACGTGAGTACTTTTTTAATTGGTTTTCAGTTTTACTTGGTTATTATAAACTTAAAATTTTAAAATGCACTGCTTAGGTTAGTATAATTGTTTGCACCATTATAATTATTTTTAAATTATTATTATTTACATAATTTTAAATATTTATTGTAATGTTATAGTAACCCATGGGAAACTCATCCCCTACGGGGATTCCCCATACCCGTCCCCGCCCCATTCTTATGGGGAATGGGTAGGGGATGGGTTTTGGTTTTTTGAACGGGGTAGGGGATGGGATTCAAGGTCCCCGTCCCATTACCATCCCTATTCCCAAGCCATTTTTTCACTCTATCGAGTCTTTCTGGAACTGCTTCAAAAAGAAAAAAAAAATGTTTAACCCAGCGCAACAGTTTCTTTTTCTCTTCTGAGGAATTATCATTTCCTTTTCTTTTTAATTTTCTTTATGGGTTAGAGTGATCGATCCCCTGTTTTGATATCTATGATCATCTGAAATGAAATAGGATGCTTTTCGTGATTTTTCCTCCAACTCTACACTTGTTTCCTGATCATCTAATGAGTGTTTAGATAAAAAAAACAAAAGGGAGGAAGATTTAAAAAAAAAAAAAATGGGACAAGATTTGATTTATCGAATAGCTTAGTTTGATATACTAGTTTAAGAGTTCTTAGTTTCTCCTTCTTTGTTTTTTAAAAATTCCGTCCAAGATCAAAAGGAAAACTTGCATTACTGTTTAAATCATCATTTATTTGGTCTACAGAGAGTAGTACTTCTCTCTCTGTATCAAAGAACATAAGAAGTTAAAAGGAGCGTTTACTTTAGGGATGATAATGGGGAAACATGCCCATATTATGATATTGGGTAGACCAACTGAACTTCTTCCCAAGCAGTATAGTAATATCGAATTAAGTTTACTCCGATATCACACACTTATTGCAGAGTTTAATGACCTGCATTTTTAACAAAAAAATTAACATTTCATAATCATTGGAACACAGCTCAAATAAAAACACTCTCAAGTGAAATTTCGCTTCACTAGCTCATTTGCGGTACCAAACACAGATCATATTGATTACTGAATTTTAAGAACGAGAAAAGTTAATGGAGTTTTTCCTTTCACCAATTTGATGAATCTTCATGGTAAGGCCCGCGAGGACTTTAGGCTATGTTGTTAAAGGCGCTATGGGCGCTCGCCTAGGCGCCAAAGGCTCACTAGGCGTAGGTCGAGCGCATGCTTAACCCAGTTTACATTATTATAAAAACACCAACCGTCAATGACGAAAATTATGGAAATCAAAATTGAGAAAATAACGTGATTGATGTCAAAATAGTTTAGATACATCTTAATGTTGTGCTATATATATATATATATGGAGATAAGAGTTATCTCTATACCAAATATTTAACCCACCAGAAAATCAGTAAATCTCATTTTTTCGGATCGAGGATGTTTCTAAAAGATTTTCATATACATACTTCTCCTCCACTTCTCTTTTATTTTCTCTATCTACTCCTTCAGAAACAATGAATAAACAACGATATATAGAAAAATTCTAACTATGATTTGCAAAAGCTAAGTTGAGAGAAAAATAGATGATGAAATTCAGTTTCTTTGCCTTCGTGATTTTTTCTTTTAGTTTTACTTTTCAGGTCAGAAACCTCATGATCTCATCAGTGATTCATTTTGTTCTTTTAGTTGGTTAAAATCCAGCTATCATATAAGTCTAAAAATCGTCTACAATGTAAGTGGTCGCCTAGGTCGCCTTAGGTCACTTAACGAAGGGAGTATTTTATTTCCGTATAATCTATATAGATACAAGAATTAGGCTTTGAAAATTATGAATACTTATTCATTTGATTATATTTAAAGGCCGAATTTTCTCTCCCGTATTCAAATATGTAAAACGAATTATATACGTAAGTATGTCGTTCCGAATTATCCACGAATTAGAAATGGTTGACCGAATAGTGGACCAATTTTATCTTCCCTTGAAACGAAACCTACTCATACATGTGACGTTCCGAACGTCTTTCATATCTGGAATTGCCAACTAGGAGCAGGAGTATGCAGAGGAGCAGTTGGATGGGAACATCTAAGAATACCTAACACACCAACATGATCCAAATGCCCAAGGACCGAAAAACAGGATGCAGTCGTGGTAAATTTTGCAAATTTAATGACACCGGTAGATTTAGCAAATTTTAAACACACGGATTAATCAAAATTCTTTCTGAACAACAAAATATAGATTAGCCAGATCTGTAGTTATAAGTTTTAACTTCGATTTTTTATATTTAATATTTAGTTGAAAGTAGTGTATGCAAATGGAACAAGAAATTTTTTGTTTGTTCTGTTGTAAGTATCATTCGATTCCGGGATGTTATTCCCTGTACTAGGAATAAACTTTGTACTAACCATTTGGGGCATACCCTTATGATTGACAATTATCATTATAACCATAAACTCCGTAATAAAAACCGTAACCAATCTTATGCTTCTTGTTAACTTTCAAATCATAGGAATCCGGATTTGTTGTGTAAGTGTCTCATTTTGAGGATCTTTGGATTCGTTGTTTTTGTTGATTACTTGAACATGACATTAAGAAGATTTAGAATGTACAACAATTCTACCGGAAGTAGATAACAAATAAAAGAAATTAGGCAAAGGAACTAGTTATTACATGAAAATAGAGTCCCAGGTAGATAAAACTGAACTCGAGAAGTTCAGGTAACCTATCATGGATAAGTGGATTTTTTTTTTACATAAAATATATGAATTTATAAGCTTTCATTATATATCCACGTACTTATGTTAACCTATCATAGATTAAAGTGAAATCTTTTAGAGATTTGTATGGAATAATAAAGTTCAAATCAGATTTTCTATATGGAACGCGGTTAGCGTTTAATAAAATGTCTAATTGAAATTTATTGTCATGGTTTTCTAGTCAATTGTGTTTCTAGCTTGCACATGATTTAAAGAGGTAAAACAAGTTACCAAGTTCATGGGTTTTGCTATCACAGTGAGTTTTGATTAAGTAGAATACGTGAGTACTTTTTTAATTGACATATGTTATAAAAATGCGAAAATCGAAAAAGAAAAATGTGTTTTGATGGTTTACAAAAAGAAAATTGAGTACTTAGTAATCAAAAGCAAGAATCTAAAGGTCAATTTGCTTTAGTAATCAAAAGCAACAACGCACCAAATGTAAAGTAGAAAACCATACGGATATGAAAGTAAAGTTTGATATATCTAGTAGGTGTGGTGATTCAACAAAATCTAAACATGAAATTGGATGGTTTTCTACTTTTCATTTGGATGCAATTTACCAAAGAAAATTGACCTTTGGATTAGCACTTCATTTGGATGCAATTTCTCATTTTTAACTTAATTGCAAAGCAAAGAAAGGAAAAGCCAGGTTCCACCTTATTGTATTAGATCTGGATTAAAAATATAATAGGATAAATAGATGACGTCAAAAAATATATTAAATAAGAGAAAAAATATCGACGTAAAACTTTATAAAATAAGAAACCTTTTGGATCACTTTATATTACCACAATACGTTTACTATATGCAATAATATTAACATATAAAAATGTGTTTATTGTGATAAACATATAATAAATAAATGTGATTTTTCTTGTAAAACATGAAAAATTATAATATAAGTTGAGTCCCTTCATTTAAACCCATTATATATTTTGCTACATCACTTGTTTCCATTTATTTTAAACCCGTTACTTTGCATTTTGTTGTCTAAGTTATGTCTCTTCATTTTAAACCCATTGTTTGATTCTTGTGAAAAACATGTCTATAATTTGGCAAAGAACATGAAGATAACTTATGTGTCCCTGGATTTTAAAGTTAACGTGTCCTTTATTCTAAACACATTGTTTCTCCATGTGACACTTTAAATTCTTTAAAAAATGTAAAATTGAATGTAGTGTTACCAAGTCAAAAAACAAAAAAGATCCTCTCTTATATGACATCTATTGATTGATTTATACACTTTATGCCCTATACTTAATTTTGACAAAAAAAAAGAATAAATCGATTAATAAGATAAGACAACTAGTGAATTGATAATCTGTTAAAAAAAACTGATGAGTTACCTAGTTATCTTGTATTGTTATAAAGGAATATTAATTCCCTATTTCTTTTCTACCCCTTTTTATTTTCAAATCTAAAAGAAAAAAAAAAGACAAAAAGCAAAAAAAAAAAAAAAAAAAAAAAAAAAAAACGCATGGATTGCAAAGACTAAATACCTCATACCGATAACAGAGAAAGGGAAATAGATTTATATCAACAAACAGACCGACTTGGTGGACTAGACCCTAAATTCCTCCTAATACACCTCCCCACAAGTAGCACAATAGATAGAATAACACCGTACTGGACCAAGATGCCGATGATTTGGTATATTCAGGATTGTGATAAACAAAGATGGAGATGTCGTGGTTGGGATCGGTCGTTGTAACCATCGCTGTCCCATTAAAATCACAACTCCCCTTCATCCTATTATTCTTCTGATAATAGAGATTGAATGCAAACGCCGCGTGTGCGGCTAAACTGTCTGGTTCAAAGCATGGGCTTCCAGGCTGCAAAAGTGAGCAATCGATAACACCGCAACACCAACTAAGAGCAGCGGCCATAGAATCAATGTTAGCTCCGAATGACTTGGAGACGCACTAAGTCATCGCCAAGTCTTCATCTGTACAACAAAAGAAAAAAAAAGTAAGAATTTAAAGAGTAACAAAAACACAATTAGGTAAAAGAAGAAGGAAAAGAAAGATAAAGATGAAAATTAACTTAAAAACTCCAAAGGGAATTATACTTGCTCACCTTTAACAGTACTCTTGTTGGTGAAGTATTGTTGTAACTGTAAGTAGGTGGTGGAAATTTGATTGATGGTGTTGCAGAGGGATACAAAAATAAAAAACGAGTCAAAATTGCAAAAGGAGTAAGAAATTGACAGGATCACAAAAGA
The DNA here is from genome assembly GCA_023531295.1 of Papaver armeniacum. Classification (NCBI taxonomy): domain Eukaryota; kingdom Viridiplantae; phylum Streptophyta; class Magnoliopsida; order Ranunculales; family Papaveraceae; genus Papaver; species Papaver armeniacum. The sequence goes on from JAJJWW010014469.1 coordinate 98,933, forward strand.
TAATTACTCATTACTATACTTTTAAAGAAAAATAAACCGAGAAGATTCATGAAATAATTACCTGCTTCTTGTTGCCATAGTTAGGATCTTGGTCATGAGTGGGAGAAGCAGAACTCGATAAACATAAGAGAATAATACAACAAAGTAGGTTGTTTTTCATTTTCTTGTTTTTTGAATTTCAGAAAAATTAAAAGAAATTATCAGAAGTTTCCTGTTTCTGAGTTGTTTTATCAAAGATGAAAGAGAGAAAAGAGAAAAGAGAAAAGAGAAAAGTAGAAGGGATTTGGGATATTTAAAGACAAGTATGTAATACCTGCGTTCTTTTTATAGCATATTAGGGTGCGAACCCAATCCATTTGGATTCGAAGAGTAGAACTAGAGCAATGTGGAGCGTTAAAAATCTATTTGTTGTTTTGTTTTGGTTGATAAACACTTGTATTTTGTCAAATATATTATATTTCTCTTCGTGTGAGCATGCTTGTAGCGTGCACTGTAACACCCCGAGTTCCGGACCAGGGTCAAACCCATATGGAGATCCGAACTCGAAGCGTTACGGGTCGGAAAGAGACTTATGCATATAACTCTTCTAATTTATTTATAACAACAAACGTAATTTAACTTTTCTAACATGAATTTAAACATATGAATTAGATAATCATCTTTAACAACATTTTCAACAAACATATTATTTCAAATTACATTTCAAGCAATACAATAAGACAATTAAATCACTAAGCTACTCAATCCTAGCTTCCGCTGCGCGACTCTAATAAATCTGCAAGGATGTCAATTGGAGTGAGATGATAGCTCCATAGAATGCATTCCCAATTCTCTAAAGATGCTCAAACATAATCATTTTATCAAGCAAAAACATATAACAAGAACGCATTACAACTTCAACGAATCAATGATATATTCAAGAATCACAATACCTCAATATTTTCGATAACTTATCCAATCTAGAATTCAATCTATGGGTTCACAACATTAATGTTATTATCAAAAAACCATCCATTTAGGATCAACTCAACAATTCACATCAACAACATTGTTTTCAACAACTCATCCATTTAAGTTTCCACACGCCATTCACATATTAATATTGGCACGGCAAGCCATCAGTTTACAATACCAAAATAATTGTCAACAAGTCATTCATCAATGATTCAAAACATCTATTCGCGTATTAATATGGTCATGGAGAAAACATGAGTTCACGAAATTATTCATGTTCCCTACAAATACTTCAATTCGTATTTTGATACTTGAGTTCATAAACCCAATAAGGTTTCCAATAAAGATTTCAACACACGATTCACAAATTAATATTATCATCACAACAAGTAACCATGAGGTCATATTAATATCATCAATACTTTTGACAACTCTACCAATTTAGGTTTTAACAATTGAGTTCATGGTACGAATGTCCTTGGTTCGTACACCCACCTATCGTTTATCGGCACGGACAGCCTCCATCGATGGTCAGGAACAAAAATTCCTATGGGGATCATACCCATCTGCTCTTGGGGATCATTACCCGTTTCATTAACAGTACGAAAACCTTGGTTCGTACACCAGCTATCGTTTACCGGCACGGACATCCGCCATCGATGATCGGGAAACACAAGTTCTCATGGGGATCATTACCCATCTAACTCTCGGGGATCATTATCCGCCATTAACATGAAATATGTTTCATATAATGGTAAAACATGAACTCATTTCCTTTTTATAAATAATTTTCACAAACAACACAAGCAACCATGGCTTAACAACATGAATTTCATTCAAGCATTTAATCAAACACACTAGATGCAACCACATTACATTATATGTTTCATGGTGATAACTTTATCTGATCATTCTAAAAACTCACACCAAACCAACGGAACATTCTTGACACATTATTATATAACATATCCAAAATTCACACCAAACCAATGGTTCAAAAAAAAGATATTTGTTTTATATGATCATTCTAAAAACTGAGCAGATAACATCATATTATTCAAAGTAAATTCATATTAATCTTAAATGGAGCAATTCGAAAACAAAATGAAAGATAATATATTTATCTACAACTTTCGTTAAGACTTCAAGTCATTTCAACATCATTAAGACTACCTACGAACATCAAAACCACAGCAAAGAGAATCTGTCCAGAAATTTCAGAAACATCACTCAAATTCAAATAAAGTTTCAACGGTAAATATACGGTGGAATACTCTCAAATTTTAACTAGAGATACCCAATCATGTTATGTACCAATAATAGAAGTCTGGTCATCAATAATATGCATCAAATTAAATAGACAAATTTCAGAACCTTAATGATATAAGAATAAACAAAATGGAAATCAAAGTATAACAAAGAAACACAAAGAGAAAAGGGATTAAACATTCTACCTTTTACTAGCTATAATCTCCTCTAGATTCTCCATAGAATTCTCCTCTAAAACCATGCTTCATCTTCTTCTCTAGCTTTTGGGTTTTCTATATCTAAAATTATTCCTCCCATTTTTATTATGAGATATAGAGTTATAATACTAATTATAATAACACCTATATATTATTATTTTTTTAACTTTTTTTATCTTAATTATTTTTTTATTTATTTGTCTTTTCATTTTTCTCCTAATTTTATTTAATATTACTATTCTATTTCCACCCTAATTTGTAACCTTTGTAGTTTAAACAACCCAACTAGGTTAAGGCAAAGGAAACAACCTAAACGACATGGTTAACTAATTTGGGTATAACCTGACACGAAACCGTAACTAAAAATACAGGCTATTACATTCTACCACCCTTAAAAGAAATTTCGTCCCGAAATTTAGAATGTACTTATAATCTCCGAACTGCGCAAAATATAACTAGTATAATAAATAATAATACAATTCAGTCTAGCACACAACTAGTACTTCACACGAATTCGACAAAATTCAAAAATAACTAATAAGATGAAACACATAACATACAATCAGATCAAGCAAGCATGCACAACAACATACAAAGTAATTTATTTACGGTCCCATTCAAGGAGGACTTATCGCAGCCGTCGATCTTGGATCTTTCTTGAGATGGGATAAAGTGAGTCTTTGGGTGCCTTTCAGTGCTTCGCTGTGGCATTATATCTCGGTACTCCTCGATCCTTAGTCATTGGATCTGTTAGATGAGGGCCGTTCCTTGATGATACACGTCTCTTAGCTGTATGCGCGTGGCATCATATCTTGATGCCCTGGATGGTATGTTTCCACGTGTTTCTATATAGATACATGGCGGATGATGAAATATGTACACACACTTCATACATTCATGAACCATGTTATGATTTGTGTTGCAGATATTCATGGACTTATAGATCTGGGCCATCGTAGAACCTGCATGCATGATGTCTTATCATCAAGGAAAAGTCCCCAGAACACATTGTTCATTCATACACATGAATGCGAAAGGAGGGATGCTGATCAGAACGCAAGAAAAAGAGATGAGAAAAATGTAGCTTTCAAGATTCACTATTTGCAATATTTACACCTGATGCTGATCAGAATAAGATCAATATGCACGTCAAATAATGGGAGAGATAAGAGAAACTAGTGACTCTGCTAACAGAGGTGTCAAGTTATTCATTGATCGCTAATAAAGATGGTATCTTTACAACTTAAAATACTCACTCAACCCTATCAGGCTATCACTCATCCGCTCACCATTTGGTTTGATTAATACTAGTACCGGCTGCTACACTAATCCTAAAATCACAGACCACTTAGGTATTCTTTACTGTTGACATTTATCATTATAGCCAGAACCTCCGTAGTAAAAACTATAACCATTCGTACGCTTCTTGTCAACTTTCACATCGTAGGAATACGGATTCGAAGTGTACAACTGAACATTTACAGGGTCGTCGACAACTTCGTTATTTTCAGTGATTACTTGAACATGACTAAAATAAATTGATATTCCAAGGCCTCCTTCCGAAGGGTAATGACCACTACCCATTTGAGTGGTAGTATGTCTTCCGTTAGATCTCGCATTGGTGATTTCTCTACCGAAATCTACATGATCGGTTGTCTTTGATAATCGGTTGAATATAGAACTTGGATAATAGCCCACGGAAAAACCTTGTAATTGTACCCACTAATTTCCACTATTTTGATCCTGTAAAATTATACAATGTCATTTTTTTTTAATAGAGTTGGCAAAAAAAAAAAAATGATGCTAACGGAACATTAATTCTTTCGACTTTCTGACCTTGTGTATACTGAAGGTGGCGTCTTTTTGGTCGCCGTTGAAAGTGGACACTTCGGTAAAATTGCAACCAAGGCCAATTTCCGAGGATGTTTGCACAAAACTAGGACATAGCAGGTTGACGCATCCATGTTTATAGCCATCGCCCTAACATAAAAAGAGATTAAACGATAACGAACAAATTATGTGGCCTTCGGAACCTTTGGTACAATAGTTTCATATCTTTTCTTTCCACTGATGAAGACGTACTTATTTCGAATTAATATTCCTCCTAGAGTAGGAAGTAGTGATCTAATATATCGTAAAGATGAAAATAGAATATAACATCTCAAGGATCAACAATACTTACACTCCACATTATAAAGAATCTAGTTTGGGTATCACTGAAGTAGAATTGGTCCAACTAAGTTCGGTTAGTTTGCAACCAATAGCTAACCGAACTTATGTAAAATAAGATTGCACATTAGTGTACAAAGTTCGGTTGTTTCGCAAACTTCATACCAACCAATATCTAACTGAACTACACACAATTAGTTAAGAGTTTGGTTTGTCAAGGTTTTTTGCGAACAAACCGAACATAGTGGGACAAATTCGGTTAAATTGAAACTCAACATAGTGGGAAAAATAGCACAGTTCAGTTACATTGGATTTTTTATTTTTTTATTTTTTGTAATATTGGTAAAGTTCGGTTAGAAAATAGTTTTAGCCTTCTTTGTGAACCAACCGAACATAGTGGGAAAAGTTCGGTTAAATCAAAAATCAACATAGTGGGAAAAATAGCACAGTTCGGTTACATTTGATTGTTTTTTTTTTTTTTTTTTTTTTTTTTAATATTGGTAAAGTTCGATTAGAAAATAGTTTTAGCCTTCTTTGCGAACCAACCGAACTCTGAGTTCGGTTAAGAAAAAATTAATTCGTGATAAACCGAAGTGTTCTTCCTGTTCTTGGTTTGAGTAATGTTCGGTTTAGCAAACTAGTTTTTTTTTAACTATTCCTAACCGAATATGCCACTGTAACTTCCATTTAAACCATATTTTGATGACTACTGCTCAAAATTTTAATCAAAAACAAATTAGAAGTAATGGGTTTGTAGGAAAATACTTATGGATAGGTTTGTTTATAAAAGATTGATTAATCGACGATGAAAATTCAATGAATGGACCAGGCTAAAAATTTGATGATTTTGATCAGATTTGTATATGATCAGGGTTAGATGATCATAAATTGATGAAGAAGAGAAGAAGAAAAATTGTAGAATAGAGGAAGAAGAAGTTGTAGATTAGTTATAATTTTAATTAGGTAAAAGAGTAAATATGTTAATGATTTAAATTAAGTAGAGGTGGTGGTGGTTGGTGGTGGTGGTAGTCGGAGGTGGTAGTGGTGGGCGGCGGTGGTGGGAGGAGGTGGTGGTTATATATAGGTGGTTATTAGGTTAGTTTTAAATTAAATTAGGTTAAGGGTAGGTTAGTCATTTCCACACTTTAGGACACCCCTTATAACTATATGGAAGGTGGCCTAATAAGACCATGGTCCCCTCAAAAAAAACCATGGTCCCCAAAAAATGGTTTCTTTTTAAGAACATGAAATTTGTAAAGCCTCTTACTCAAACACCATCGAGTCAACCTAAAGAAAACTTACATTTGAGAGTAACAGGTTTTAACGATGAGGAATGCAATATGACAGTTTATCAGTTCATGATGAATCACCTTCGCTTTGCCCATTGCTTTTAACCATGTTGAGATCAGTTGTTTCTGGGTTCAAAACTGCAAGTTGGTGAAAGTATACACATATTTAATTGAGTTAATTAGAGGATTTGGGTCCTAAGTTTGTCCAAATCACTAGTGGAAAAAGAGGTATTTTAGACACTATGCAACGACACAAAAGGGATATCTAAAAACCTCTATGCACCTAACGCGTCGTTGAATAAAGTCAAGTCGTCGTTATAGTTGGACTATAATTGACTTCTACAAAGACACAACATACCATGACTCTGACTAAAGTCAAGTCGTCGTAGTGGCTGGTCATTCGTTGACTTATGTCGCGACACTTGAGTAGGATCGTTTCACTGAGAGATGTTTTTGGCGCGAATGTTCCCCCCACTTTGTGTGGTTAGGAAAGCACCTCGTTATTATCGAGGAATACAGTTTCTTATTTCCTTCTTCTCTTTTTATCCTTCCCATCTCTCTCACTTCACTCCACACTCTCTCTCGTTCTCTCTCGCTCTCTCCAGCTCTCACCCAAACCCAAATCAGAGAAATAACACCATTGAACATAGTTATCGAAATCCTCCATCATCAAAACTTGTTTCAATCTTGATTTTATTTCGGTAGAGTTAGGGTTTGTAATTTCAAAGTTAGGGTTTTGCGAGTAAAAATCCCCCTTTCCGTTTTCTTGTTCTTCTTGTTTATTTTGTGGTTTTAATTATCATTTGTTTTAATTTGTTGATAGGGTTTTACTTGATTTTGGAAGATCTTGAGGTATAATCACTTTCTTATGAAGTTCATCTTGTTTCTAGATTCTAATTATTTTGTATGATTCCGTATGTCATGTTTAGTAATTCTTTGATTTGTATGATTTTGTTTTGTTTTGTATGATTAGTATCATGTTTAGGTGTATTTGCTGATTCAATTTATATTATGATTTGTATGTTAGGGTTTTGCGAAAAAATCCCCTTTTCTATTTTCTTGTTCTTCTTCTTTATTTTTGGGATTTAATTATCATTTGTTTTTTTTCGTTGATGTGGTTTTAGTTGATTTCTGGAGATCTTGAGGTATAGCCACTTTCTTATGAAGATCATGGCTTCATGTTTAGTATCTTGGATTTGTATGATTTAGGGTGGATTTGCTGATTCAGTTTATATGATAGCATCTAGATATGTTTCCTAATATTCTTAATGAAGTGAAATCTAAATTTTTATGAAGTTGTATGCTAGTATTTTATGAAGTTGTAGGTCAGTTCTATCTAAGTTAGGTTTGAAATTTTGTAGGAGTAATTTGGTTATATCTAATCATTGTACCAACTCAAATCATTATAGTGTGAAATCTTAAAAGTTCAAATTTGCATAGTGTGAAATCTTAAAAGTTCATAATCATTAGTTAGATTGGTTACATTTCTATATGAATAATAACTGTGGTCATTTGAATGATGGTGTGAAGTATGATATGCTTAGAAGAAAGTATTTGATACCAGCCTAATTTAGTACGATGTTCTTTTTCATTTGAGCAGTTGTATAGTGATTACATTGCTTACATAGAAAAATAAGGTGCTGCATTTTTGTATTCTGAATCTTAATTACAAATGAACTGATTTTATTTTAGATGACTATGGTGAGACTTAGTAGTGGAAGTAGCAACGATGTCGTCCTACAAGTAGTAGGTCTACTCGCGAATGAGCACCGGCCAACTCCCTTGCTCAAATACTCGCAAATCCGGACAGGTCCGCGAGTCCAGATTCTAGGAGTCAACATTTGTCTTCATCGATGGCGAGCACTCTCCAAATGGTGGTCACAGGAATGAACCAAAGTTGAGAAGTGTATCTGTTGAGGATCAGTGGCATGCGGCTTTTCAGCATTCTGTCAATGAAACTCAAACTTCTCAAGGAAGCAGGAACGGTAATAACATAGTTTTTTGTCTTTCAGTTTTCTTCTTTTATCAGTTGAATGTGAAGTTACAATTTCTAATAAGTATATTTGTTTTCTGTAGTTGATCACCTTCTTCCAGTTGCATTCAACGCACTTGGACAACCTATTGGAGATTCAAAGGCGTATTCCACCAAAGTTGGAGTGATTGCTAAGAGTATTGTGTCACCGTCTATCGCTACCTGGAGGGATGTTACTCCGGAACTCAAGGAAGAAGTGTGGAGAGCAATCAAGAATGTGTACAACGTGCCTGAATTTGTCAGGGACAAAGTTATCAAAATGGCAAACAAAGCTTAGAGGAATGGGAAGACTTCTCTAAGGAAAGTGTGTGATGCAGGTGCTAATATTGCTGAAAGAAAAGCCATGAGGCCAGGAAATCAGAAGAAGGAAGATTGGGAGGCTTTTGTGGAGATGGTTAGTGATGTCAAAGATAATGCAGGCAGGGTGAGAGGGAGGAGAGCAAGGAAAGCAGTTAAAGCTCTACATAATACTGGAAGAGATGGTATTGCGCGACGTCGGCATATTATGGAACAACAAAGTCCAACCGGTACTGTTAGCAGATCTGTGGTGTTTGTTGCTACTCATGTGTACCAAGAAGTGCCGGAAGAACAACTTCAACAGCTTGACCCTGATGATTATGAAGTAAGATGCAGGAGATATGTGGTAAGTTTGGTTTTTATGCATATTGATTTTAGATTCACAAGTTTGTTTTTAATTTTATTTCCACTTTCTTATATCTTCTTTTGAACTTTGCAGGAGAGGTGAAAGAGTCTGCTACAAACCGAGCAAAGATAGTAAAGAGACCCATGTGGACAGGGATGCAGTTGCGAAGGTGGGTGCATATGAATTTCATATTGATGTTTGTTCTTATGAAAATAAAACCTTTTAGTTACTAACTCATTTTGCTTACTTTTCCATAGGTGTTTGGGAATGATCGTGGGGGATTTGTTAGAGGTATGGGAGGTGGTGTCTCGAAGACTGAATTGCTTGCTTCGCAATTCCTAGGGAGCAGCGATTGCGACAAGAACAAATGCTAAAGAATAGAGTTATTGAAGATCGTCTCCGAGTTCTTGAGGAGTATGTTGAGGCAGCAAGGGGCGGCACCAACAATGCTAATACTGATCAGGTAACATTTTGTTAACTAACTCATTTTGAACAATGTACTTATTGAATCCATTTAGTTTTCACCACTTTTCTTATGAAGACCTGTTATTGTTTTCTGACATAAGGGGATGTTTTATTGTCTCAGGAAATGAATGTTGGCACTAGTTCTCAACCTAGAGGTCATAAGGTAGTGTTGAGGAACTTCAGAAAGAGATCTGTTGCATTTGGCCGTGTTGATCCGAGTTCACAGCCATCAAATGGAGATTGTTTGGTCCTCATTGATCAAATTTTGGTACCTACGAGAGGATCTCGTATGATGGTGACGGAACTCTTGGTGACATTTCTCTAACCGATATGATTTCGTGGCCACGACACTCGGTCACCTGTGATGATCCAGATTTTTAGTGCTCCTGAACTTGGAAGTTAAGTTTTTTTGGGGAAGTTTTTAGAACTTTATGGGACTTTTTTTGGGTACAAACAATTTGGGAACAAAAATGAAAGTGATATATGTAAGTATTTTGGGATATATGATCTGGGGTTATAGATGTAACTACTTTGGGGGAAAGTTTTTTGGATACAGTTGAAGTTGAAAGTTTTTTGGGTACCGGTGAAGTTGAAGTTGAAAGTTTTTTGGGTACAGGTGAAGTTTTTTGTTGTTTTGAGTCTCATCTCTTTGTATGTAAAGATGAAGATACTCAAAACATGTTAGTGTTGCCTGAGTAACTTGCAAGTTCTCTCGTCGGATATCTATATGTAGCTTTAGCAGGTTTAGGATCCCTGTTCTTCTAATTATACATGTAGCTTTTTAGGTTTATGAGCCCCGCTCTTATCTAATGAAATATGTTATTATCAAACTTGTCCAGCTTTTAAACTTACCATCATGTTATATTAATTTGTTTCATTCTTGTTTTATCAACTTCTTTTTCTGTTTTCTGCTCAGCAAGTCTTTTACATATCTTTCAACACTTAACAATCACAAAAGAACTTCAACTGTGCATTCAACTGTGCAGTTAGAGTTAAAATTCAAAGAAATTCGAGTCTTTTTTATTCCATATAATGCCATCAGGAACTCTCTAGCTAGTCTTTCTATGAAGTTGAAGTAATGCCATAGCCTTTCTAAGAAGTTCAAAGAAAACTTTAACTTCATATTATCTTTCTCAGAGAGGCGATTCAGCCCATTTAGCCCTTGCTGACTCGGGTCATAATCTGACTCGGGTCTGGCTTATCTTAACTTATCTAATTACTAGCCATCGAGAAAAAGGAAAACCAATTCTCGTCTTTCTCTCTCATTCACTTACGAAAGGGGGCTCTTCTCTCATACAGATCTAATATTTCTCACTCTCAAGCAAATTCATTAGTTCTCTCAGACAAATTAAATGATTGGGAAAAATCTATGATGGTTGTGTATTTACTAGTTAGGGTTTTAATCATCCACGTATATATCGTGGTTCAACAACTTTGAGAAGATTTTTTAAGGCTAGCACACCTCTCGATTTCAGGTTTATCGAACTTCAACTCACCAACTTATCTGGGTATTTACTATATTCTGAGTTTCAATTTCTGAGTTTCAATTTATTAGGGTAAACAAATTTTCTTAATTTTTTAAGGGTTTTGTTTAATTAGGTCAAAATAAGTAATCTAGTGATAAATGTATATATCATCAATGGTTTAACTAAAATTTTCGAATTGGGGTTTCTATCATTTGCAGTGTATTTATAATCTTCTCAATATCTACCCAAATAGTTACCAAAATCTAAAATTGGTGGTGATCTTTCTGATGGTTGTGGTGGTGTTAGGTTTTTACCATGTTTTACTTGTAATGGGAGTTGCAAAATTGTTAAGAAAGTAGTTGTTAGATGTCCTGATTGTAATGAAAATGGGTTAGTTTTTTGCCCTATTTGTAGGTGAACCTCAATGTAATCTAATAATGCATTACTTCAAAAAAATAGTTACAATGGAAACACAGATGTCCTAGTGTACTTTGTACCAGTTTACTTTGTACCCACTTTCAAACATTTTTTTTGTTCTGATTCATGTATTTCTCGCAAATTGTTGGTTCTGATTTATGTAATTCTTTTGTAATGCAGATGTCTCGACGTCATGTTGTTCCTCCAAGCAAAGAATGGATTTATGCACCTAAGTATTCACCTCGATGGGTTGCCTCAGGTGTTCAATCTTTCATCCAATTTACAAGAGAGAGTCTTGGTGAAGCTAGCGATGAAGTTCGATGTCCTTGCAATAAATGTAAGATTTATAATAATTTACCAAAATCTCTAGAAGATGTACATGGGGATATTCTTGAAAATGGATTCGATATGACATACCAAACATGGATCCATCACGGAGAGCAACCTAGTGATCATGTTTTCAATGTTGAAGCTCCTCCTTTACCCGCTAATTATGTTGTGAATGAAGATGTTTCTGTTTCGAGAATGCACGACTTGTTCAATGAAACATTAGGACATGAATTTGGTGTCAATAATTTTGAAAACTGCCATAATAATTCTGATTGTCCTCCGGGTGCTGATGTTGAAGATGGTTCTGGTGGTAATAATCAAGATAGAGCTTTTGGTGGTAATAATCAAGATAGAGCTAGTGTCAATCACAGAAAAAGGTTACAAGATGCAGCTCAACCCTTATATCCAGGTTGTAGTGCTGAACATACAAAATTGTCGCAACAGATTGAGTTACTTAGTATGAAAGCAAGATACCAATGTTCGATGTTTTCATGACTCGAGTTATTGGGATATTTGAAGACTATTTTACCGGGTTGGGAACACGTTACACGATAACGTAGTAAAGCTAAGGGTATGATTAAACCATTTCAGTTTGCTAGGTCCATATTATCCATGCTTGCATTAATGATTGCATTCTCTATCGGAAGGATTATGCTGATTTAGAGGAGTGTCCTAAACGTAAGGAAAGTAGATGGAAAAAAGCCGCCGAAGGGAGAATTCCAACTACTAGAAAGGTGCCTAGTAAAGATACTTAGGTATTTTCCATTACGTAAAGGTTACAACGGATGTATAGTGTACCTTGGATAGCCGAGCAGATGATTTGGTATTCTAAGGTTGTGGAAAGTGCTACACACATGCGGCATCCTATGGATTCTTCTCAGTGGAAGTCTATAGATAGAAAATGGCCTGAGTTTTCTGAAGAGAAGCGAAACGTGCGTCTAAGACTAGCAACTGATGGTTTTAACCCTTTTGGGATGATGACCCAGACAAGACTTGGCCCATCATGATTGTTCCTAATAATCTTCCACCAGAATTATGCACGTCCAAAGATTTCACGATGTTAACAATGTTGATTCCTGGTCCAACTGGACCCAACCACAACATAGATGTTTATCTACAGCCCTTGATCGATGAGTTGCTTGAGTTATGGTCAGACGGAAAGGTAACGTATGATGCGCATACTAAGACTTACTTTACAATGAAAGTAATCTTACTGTGGTGCATACATGATTTTCCGGGATATGCCCATGTTTCGGGTCTGCGAACTTCTGGAAAATTTGGGTGTCCCGTGTGTGGAGAAAACACAGAGGCATTAAGGTTAAAATGGGGCAAAAAGTATGCTTATATGGGTCATAGAAGGTTTCTTAGAGATAAGAATCACCCTTATAGACGACAGAAGTCTCAGTTCAATGGAAAACAGGATTACAGAGGTGCACCAAGCCGTTTGAGTGGTGTTGATTTGTTCGAGAAGACATCAACTGCAGATAAAGAATTCGGGAAGTTAGTAAAGCGACCAGTCAAGGTTAAGTCTCCGTGGTCGAAGAGATCGATCTTATTTTGTCTCCCATATTGGAAGGTATTGTTAGCCTAACCTATTGTATGTATATTGCAGTTAGTTTAGTTTATATGTTCCGTTATTTATAAATGTTTTCTAACTAAATCTATCTCATTAGTTTCTGCATGTTCCCAGCATAATGTGGATGTCATGCATGTGGAAAAAAACTTTGCAGAGAATTTGTTTGGAACTTTTATGAACCATAAGGATAAGTCAAAGGATGGGGTTCCAACGCGCAAAGATTTAAAACTTCTGAAGTTGAAGCCTAACTTGTGGTTGACAGAAAATAATGGAAAGTTAGTGGTCCCCCGTGCACCTTATCGCTTGTCTGATTCTGAAAGGCAACTTATCTGCAAAACTCTTCGCACACTAAAAGTACCAATTGGTTACAGTGGGAACTGGAGAAATAAAGTATGCTTGAAAGAGTTTCAGTTGAAGGGTCTCAAATCCCATGACTATCACATTCTTATGCAGGGTCTGATGCCTATTTTTATAATGCACGGTTTCAAGAAACATAAGCCTCTGCGTGAGGCAGTTCGACACTTATCATTATTTTTCAAAGTCCTTTGTTCTAAGGTTATTGATCGTGCTGAGCTTCGTCTAATGCATGAACGTGTTGTAGAGTCATTATGTGTGTTTGAAATATACTTCCCTTTGCTTTTTTGTTAGTATGACTCATGTTGTTGTACACTTAGCAGAAGAGGCACATTTATTGGGGCCTGTTCAATTTAGGTGGATGTACCCTTTCGAGAGGTACAATTATTTTGTTATTATTATCCTTTCAGTGTGTTCTTTTATGAAATCAGCTAACTTACATATACTTGATCACTACTTCATGTGCAGGATGATGAGGACCTACAAGGTTTATGGCCGCAACAAAAATTATATAGAAGCGTCTATTCAAAAACAGTATGAGGTAATTGAAGGAGCGCGCCATTGCATGGAGTTCTTTCATGAGGGAAATCAAAGGTCTTATAAGTGTCGTGGAAAGATATCAATGCCTGATGATGTTTACGAAGGTCCATATCCACGTGATTCACAGGGAAAAACATATAAGCTAACCACCTTAGAGTATGATCAAGTTCGTATATGGATATTGAGACACTCCGATGAAAATACTGAATGGGAAGCGTAAGTAAATCATAAGTTGGTTTCGTTTACATTAATTCATTGCACTAAAAATAGTAACCTTTGCTTACCAATGTTTTTGTCGCTTGATAGGAAATACAATACATTTATCAATGTCTTTGTGGTTTGACAGGAAATACAATACATATCTTTCTAATCTTAATCGAACTCGTAAGGGAAGGACAGAGACTATGGACTACATTGCATGGTTAAGACAACAACTTGAAGGCACTCCCATGACAGATTTTCGTAGGCTCGCAATTGGGCCGACCTTCTCTACGCTTTCATATAATTCATACCGTGTTAATGGCTATCTTTTCTACACAAAGCAGATGCAGAGAAAAACATTTGACTACACAAAATAGTGGAGTCACCATGAATGCTTGCACTAGCTTTAGAGCAAGTTCCAGAGATACTAACCTTGTCGATGACGATACTACATACTATGGCATTCTCGCAAAAGATACTTGAACTAGACTATGGAGTTTTCACGTAAGTTGTTTTTTATTGTGATTGGGTGCGAGTTGAAGACAAAGTACATGGATCATATGTGGATCGAGAGACAAAGTTGAGGTTTGTGAATTTTGAAAAGTTTATAAGAAGCTCAAAGGAAGAAGACGAGCCATTCATCCATGCTTCTCAAGCCGGCCAAGTCTTTTATCGCAGCGATTTGACAAGAAAACATTGGAATCTGGTTTTGGAATCTCCCGGAAGATCGGACCCCCATATAAATGCTTTTGAAGATCCGTATGTCTTCACCGCAACCTCTATTGATGCTCCATTGATTTCACAAACGGTTGGAGATGATGAGTATTGGAATGGAACCGATCGTGTAATAATGCTTTGTTTCAGGACTTGTTTGTTTATTTGTTGTTTTAATCTTATTTATGTAAAAAGGGATTTGAACATTCATTCACCTTTTGATGCTGTCAGGGAGATGATGAGTACTCAGATGTAGATCCTCAGGTAAGAATGTTCGTTTCATTTTAATGGTACCGTTTTCCCCTTTGGTTGTCCGAATACTATCTCGTGTCGCATGAATGAATGTACACTGAATTTTTTCTTTAGTTAGCTTGAGGGAGTGGTTTTAAATTATTTTTATCTTCTTTATGTACATGGAGATTCATTCTTTTCTTGATACTGACAGGAACTAGCTGAATGTGGAGATGATGAATATTCGGATGGAGATGCCTAGGTAATAATTCTTGTCTTAATACTTGTTTATTATTATTTTTTGATCTTCTTTATGTGCATGGAGATTCATTCACTTCTTGATGTTGTCAAAAACTTCCTGAATGTGGATTGTAAAATATTCAATCGCAATGTTTTGTCGAGGTATGTGTCTTTGCATACTCATCATGCCTATGTTTTTAACTGCCCATGGTTTATTTGTTCGTCTCCATGTTGTAGTGTTGTTGCTGTTGTCTAGAATCTCTTGATGATGGGTCTATTAGATCACCTCTGTGTATATTATGAAATCGATAAGTCTAAATCGTTGTTAGTTTTGTTAAACCGCTATTATGTTGACTGTTGTTACTAATAGGGGCCTAAGTCGTGGTCCTTGTATGCTTTTTCTGAAGTTACGAATTTTCAATCACAGTGAATAAATGGCTTTCTACTTTGATTGCAGGAGCAACAAAGGAAATGATGAAACAAAATGAGTAGAGGTAAATTTACTTGTTATATGTTATCTTCCTTCGAGCATTGATAATGTTCTTATTTGAAGGGCGTTGTGAAATGCGTTCTTTGCCATCTTCAATCTGAAGGAATTAGGATCTAAATCTTCTTTTTGGTTTGCATAATGAAGCACATCTCTTTATCTTTCTTAACTGTTGGCATAAAAGTGTGCCAGTTCATTCAGAAGCATTAGTTGGTTCACCAATCAAGCATGACTAGGATGTCAACCTTCTCTTTAGGAAATGTAGGCAATATTTGAAGTGTCAAACAGGTTTCACTATGTTGTAGCATGTCCTCAAAAGATATCTTAAAGATGTGTTTGTTTTATGTCCGAGTTAGTTTATGTAATGTTTGTTGATAGATTATGGGATCGGAAGGAGTAGACAATGATCTTTCTTAAGAAAACAATTGTAGGTTGTTTATGATAACATTTTACTGTTGCAAGTTGAACTATATTTTAGTAATGAGAGAAATTCATGGCTGAATCGGAGGTGTCAGATTTTTGTATGTAGAAAGTACAATACATTATACCATACATGCTCATGCATCTATTTTTACCACTCATAAACTAAGTACTAGTTAAAAGTTCATCTGTTCGCCTAGTCAAGTAACCTAGCATATAGGGTCAGAAATTTTGCTCTTGTCTGAATGTAGTTCGATACCTTTATGGATGCCGTCACTTTCTTCCCAATGGTCGCATGAGGGACACGATATTGAGGTTGATGGTAAAAAATTTGTTCTTTGGTGGATAAGGAAATTTTGGAATGGGTTGTGCTTCTATTGTTCTCTTCTCAAGCAAGCTGGTGCCAAGGTCATAATGACTGAAACTGTTGTTGAAATGTTTAAGACAAGTATCACTTGACTTTAAGAATACTTGAACTTATTAATTAGGGGTTGAATCCTTTTTATTTCTTTTCTTGAATGATTTTGGACTAAATTTATGAGTACAATTCAATGTTATGGATTCTCATCATTTTGTATTGATGAACCAGGGAATTTGTGTTTGAATTTGAATTTAGTATTTTAATGTGAATTGTCATTTGAAATTCATTTGAATTTGAATTTGAATTTGAATTTAGTATTTTAATGTGAATTGTCATTTGAAATTCATTTGAATTTGAATTTTAGTAATTTAATTTGAATTTCAGCGTAGTTTGAGTTTCAATTTAGTGTAATTTAAATTTGAATCAGAATCATTTTCAGCCCAGTCAGAATAACCGCAGTCAGCCAAAGAAAATCGACATGGTTTTCAAATATTAAAATATATTAAATCTACGACGTCATCAAGGTGTAGCGCTTAGCGACATCTTAGGTGTATCGTAATTTAACGTTAAACTTAAAGTGTCGTTCCAGAAAAAGACACTAAATGTACGGCACTTTTAACGGCACTCTGAAAGTATCGTTTAAACCGTTAAAACGACACTATACAACTATCTTAAAACGGCTTATTTCCACTAGTGAATTAGCGTTTGGATTGTTGACCCATTAATCAAACGAAGTCAACTAACAGTTTTGGTCCAGTTAACTTATGCTAGTTGGTTACCCCGTTAAATGTTGTAAACGGTGACATATATGAGCTTCATATGGACAAAGCGATTCCAGATTAAAAACAGAGAACACACTATTTGGTGAATTACGATCAAGTGGATGAGAAAGCACAGTAAAATTTCAAGTATGATTTTAATGATGAGGAGGACTATGGAGATTGGTACAACGATCATCACCACTACCACCAGTAGAAAACTCAGGGTTTTTTTTCGTTAGGGTTCTTATTTGGGTTTAGAAGAAGCTGGCCGTCTCATATCTGATTCTCCTCCTATGTATCCGTGTAACCAAAGATTAATCATTAAAGGGATGTCAAGTTAAATACCTTTGAGAGTTCAAAGAGAAGTGAAGAAAAAAGAAATTGAGAGAGAGATTCACGAGGATACTCTTCAAAGTGAGTTTGCCACGTTGAAGAATTAAAATCAACCGAAGTTAACAGTTTGACCACCGTATGTGGTTGCAATCTTTGGAATTCAATTCTTTTTCGATCAAATTTGTATATTCTTAACTGTTTGCAATCTTCCGTGTATATTTCAAGTCTTCAACTAGGGTATCACCCAGGCCTACGGCCTGGTCTCAACCTGAGGACTTTAGGCTATGTTGTTAAACGCGCTCTAGGCGTAGGTCGAGCTCATGCTTAACCCAGTTTACACTATTATAAAAAGACCAATCGTCAATGACGAAACTTATGGAAATCAAAATTGAGAAAATAACGTGATTGATGTCAAAATAGTTTAGATACATCTTAATGTTGCTATATATATAGAGAGATAAGATTTATCTCTATACCAAATATTTAACCCACCAGAAAATCAGTAAATCTCGTTTTTTTCGGATCGAGGATGTTTCTAAAAGATTTTCATATACATACTTATCCTCCTCTTCTCTTTTATTTTCTCTATCTACTCCTTCAGAAAAAAATGAATAAACAAGGATATATAAAAAATTCTAACTATGATTTGCAAAAGCTAAGTTGAGAGAAAAATAGATGATGAGATTCAGTTTCTTTGCCTTCGTGATTTTTTCTTTTAGTTTTACTTTTCAGGTCAGAAACCTCATGATCTCAGCAGTGATTCATTTTGTTCTTTTAGTTGGTTAAAATCCAGCTATCATATAAGTCTAAAAATCGTCTACAATGTAAGTGGTCGCCTTAGGTCACTTAATAGTGGGACGAAGGGAGTATTTTATTTCCGTATAATCTATACATATACAAGAACTAGGCTTTGAAAATTATGAATACTTATTCATTTGATTATATTTAAGGGCCGAATTTTCTCTCCCGTATTCAAATATGTAAAACGAATTATATACGTACGTATGCCGTTCCGAATTATCCACGAATTAGAAATGGTTGACCGAATAGTGGACCAATTTTATCTTCCCTTGAAACGAAATGTACTCATACATGTGACGTTCCGAACATCTTTCGTATCTGGAATTGCCAACTAGGAGCAGGAGTATGCAGATGAGCAGTTTGATGGGAACATCTAAGAATACCTAACAAACCAACATGATCCAAATGCCCAAGGACCGAAAAACAGGATGCAGTCGTGGTAAATTTTGCAAATTTAATGACACCGGTAGATTTAGAAAATTTTAAACACACGGATTAATCAAAATTCTTTCTGAACAAAAAAATATAAGATTAGCCAGATCTGTAGTTATAAGTTTTAACTTTGATTTTTTATATTTAATATTTAGTTGAAAGTAGTGTATGCAAATGGAACAAGAAATTTTTTGTTTGTTCTGCTGTAAGTATCATTCAATTCCGGGATGTTATACCCTGTACTAGGAATAAGATTTGTACTAACCATTTAGGGGCATACCCTTATGATTGACAATTATCATTATAACCATAACCTACGTAGTAAAAACCATAACCATTCTTATGCTTCTTGTTAACTTTCAAATCATAGCAATCCGGATTTGTTGTGTAAGTGTCTCATTTTGAGGATCTTTGGATTCGTTGTTTTTCTTGATTACTTGAACATGACATTAAGAAGATTTAGAATGTACAACAATTCTACCGGAAGTAGATAACAAATAAAAGAAATTTGTCAAAGGAACTAGTTATTACATGAAAATAGAGTCCCAGGTAGATAAAACTGAACTCGAGAAGTTCAGGTAACCTATCATGGATAAGAGGATTTTTGTTTTACATGAAATATATGGATTTATAAGCTTTCATTATATATCCACGTACTTATGTTAACCTATCATAGATTAAAGTGAAATCTTTTAGAGATTTGTAAGGAATAATAAAGTTCAAATCAGATTTTCTATATGGAACGCGGTTAACGTTTAATAAAATGTCTGATTGAAATTTATTGTCATGGTTTTCTAGTCAATTGTGTTTCTAGCTTGCACATGATTTAAAGAGGTAAAAAAATACCAAGTTCATGGGTTTGCTATCACAGTGAGTTTTGATTAAGTAGAATACGTGAGTACTTTTTTAATTGACATATATTATAAAAATGCGAAAATCGAAAAAGAAAAAAGTGTTTTGATGGTTTACAAAAATCAAACTGAGTACTTAGTAATCAAAAGAAAGAATCCATAGGTCAATTTACTTTAGTAATCAAAAGCAACAACGCACCAAATGTAAAGTAGAAAACCATACTTATATGGAAGTAAAGTTTGATATATCTAGTAGGTGTGGTGATTCAAGAAAAGCTAAACATGAAATTGGATTGTTTTCTATTTTTCATTTGGATGCAATTTACCAAAGAAAATTGACCTTTGGATTAGCACTTCATTTGGATGCAATTTCTCATTTTTAACTTAATTGCAAAGAAAAGACAAGAAAAGCATGGTTCCACCTTATTGTATTAGATCTGGATTAAAAATATAATAGGATAAATAGATGGCGTCAAAAAATATATTAAATAAGAGAAAACATATCGACGTAAAATAAGAAACCTTTTGGATCACTGTATATTACCACAGTACGTTTACTATATGCAACAATATTAACATACAAAAATGTGTTTATTGTGATAAACATATAATAAATAAATGTGAATTTTCTTGTAAAACATGAAAAATTATAATATAAGTTGAGTCCCTTCATTTAAACCCATTATATATTTTGCTACATCACTTGTTTCCATTTATTTTAAACCCGTTACTTTGCATTTTGTTGTATAAGTTATGTCTCTTCATTTTAAACCCATTGTTTGATTCTTGTGAAAAACATGTCTATAATTTGGCAAAGAACATGAAGATAACTTATGTGTCCCTGGATTTTAAAAATAACGTGTCCTTTATTCTAAACACATTGTTTCTCCATGTGACACTTTAAGCAACGAACGCAATAAGCATTAATAATAGTTCAATGGATCAACAACTAAAAGACTTCAGACTAGTAGGAGAAATATAAGTAACAAAAACAATTAGAAGAAGAGAGACAGAAACCCTAGATCCCATATTGGAGAACAACATCTCTCTTACTAGTAGAAAAGCAAAACAACAAGGACAACCGTTGCTAGAGAAACACCATATTGGATCCTGGATGTTGATGATCCAGTAAACCCTTGATAATGATCTGGAAACATGCATGTTCCATGATTGGTGTTTGTAGTTGTAATCATTGCAGTTCCATTAAAATCACACGACCCCGTAATCCTATTCTTCTTTTGATAGTATAGGTTGAATGCGTAGGACGCATGTGCGGCTACGTTATCTGGTTCAAAACAAACGTTTCCGGGCTGTAAAAGGGAACAGTCTACAATACCACAGGTCCAGCTGAGAGCAGCTGCCATAGAATCCAAGTTGGCTCCGAAGGACTTGGCGACGCAATAAGTCGTCGCCAAATCTTCAGCTGTACAACCAAAGAAAAGAAATGATCATAAACCATACCCCGAGTTCTATAATCATCTTGCAATCACTGTTTGAGCAATCAAACAACAAAATGTATCCAGACCAGGGATAGTATTGGGGGGTGGCTTACCCAGGATACATCCCCCAAAAGTTTGTAAGAACTGATTTGGCCATTGTAATTTTCGGATTTTGAAAAATTAGCCCGGGTGAGAATTAAAATTATCCCAAGTATTTACTTATCTCAACTACAATTTTACAAGTATTGACATAGCCCAACTACAATTTTGAATCGTTTTGGTGTTTCTAGTCATAGAATCTTACGTTGTTATACCATACTTGTAGTCGTTCAAAGAATTAGTAACACGGTCCCACAAAAATAAATCATCAATTAGGTGATCTTAGCCCTTCAAAGACTAAGAAGAGGAATAAAACATAGTCGTTTTCATTTTATTGGTTAAAATACATATTCTTTTTTATATCTTTATCAAATTTGATTATTTGTTAATTATTTGATATGATTAAAAAGAAAAAAATGATTGTATTTTTTAATTTTCTTATGTAAGAAAGACCGAAAGTTAGGAAAGATCTTAAAATCTATAATTTTAATAACAAGTACTACCATTTTCCTATCTCCACCTCCACTTCTTACGGTGACGGAATTGGGGGTGGCTTACCTATGCTGAAGTCCAAAACTTGATTTTCATTGTTCCTAAGATTTAGCCCAGGTGTAAATTTGAGTTAGCCAATTATCAAGACAGGAAATTCGCACAACTATAATTTGAAACTCTTATTTTTATTTCTGTGATACTATGATGCTATGTTGAAATTCTTCAAGAAGATTGAAACTCGATCCCATATAGATAATCCTTGATAATATGATCTCAGCCGTTAAAGGATTCCAAAGACAAAAGTAAAGAACTAATACTTCAAATTCTCTCTCACACATTCGTCTGATACGGTCAAATCTTATTAGGATAGCACCACGTGTGTTAGTTCTTGTTCTACTTCTTCTTTTTCTTTTAACTCCTCATGTTTCACCATGCTACGAAAATAAAAAAGCAAAGGGTGTGAAGAATAACATAACTTCCTCGTGTCTACTTAAGAACAACATAACTTCCTAGATGTATCATTGTTGCATCGCTTTATTTTTTATTTTCTTCCTCGGCAAATGTAAGTATATTGACGAATATTACATAGTGTAAGCCCAAAGCAACATTCTAGAAAGACAAAAAGATCCACGTGATGGCAAAAACGCAACCACTTCCGAGCATTTTGCTCCGGAAACAACTCAAAGCTGAAACCCGATATGTTGAAAATAAAAAATAGCATGTCGCATCAGGTATTAGAACCGCAGCTATCAATATTGCAATCGAAAAAGTAAAATAGAGTATTGGCTAAAAAAAAATTTTTAGCCCACCTAGACATAAAATCCTGGATCCGTCGCTGTCAGGGATGGTATTATGGGGTGGCTTACCTAGGCTGAAGCCCACCCCAAAATTTCCAAAAAGCTATTTTGTATATGTAATTTTCAACATTTTTGAAAATTAGCCCGGGTATAATTTCTGATTAGCCCATTGGGAAGACATAATTCTGTGAATCTGTGCAGACGTAATAATTCATCTCATTATTAGCCCATTGGGAGGAGATAGAAGTACGATACCACATGGATTAGTCTTTCATAATATCATCTCAGCCTTAAGAAAAGAAAAAGACACGTATTTATGTTGTTTCTAAATGGGCTCCCCTACTATGTGTCAGTTTGATAAACCTTGTGTATTCCTATTTTACTCTTTTACTACTCCTGTATATTTATTGACTAGCAAAGCTAGGGGTGTGAATAATAAAATAGCAACTCCCACCTCTTCAAGTCTACCTAATAAGTTATCGTTTGGCCAAAATTCCCAACAATAGTTCAGTACACCGTGCATTTAACTAGATTATCAATGTTTAGTTGGTATTAGCTTTTTGTTTTTCTTCATCCGCAAACACCAGATATACTGGAATGGATGTATAACAACTAAACTGCAGCCACCTCCAAGAATGGTACTCACACAAGAACTCTCGAGTTGAAACATGATATGCATAAAAGAAAGGAAGAATGTCTCGATGCATACTCCAATGCGTTTATGATTGTTGCAATTGAAAAAGCAAAATAGAGCGTCAGTGGGAAAAAAAAATTAGCCCACCCGGACATAAAATCCTGGATCCGTCGCTGTTGGCGATGCAATGCCTCTTCTTAGCCTTTCTGCTCATTTCAGGTCAGTGTTTTTCTTTCTCTTTTACAAGTCGAATTCTCTTTTTAATTTATTTTTTGGCTAAAAGGAAAACCTTATATGTGAGTTAACTCCAATCTGTTTTCTTACATGCATGGAGCCGGAGTGTTGATGATGACGATAATAAAGTTTGCACAAGGGTCACCTGCTTATTGTGAGCAGCATTGGGAGTGCACTGCTACTGAATTTCGCTGCCAATACCATCCGGAAGAACCTAATCCATGCTGCAAGGAAATCTGCAAGAATTTACATGGATTCAGATTCATTGAGGCATTTTGCGAGCCCGGTTCACAGAAATGTCTTTGTCGTGGGTATTGCTAATGTAGGATCGAGCAAGAGAGAGGAGAGCACAACGCGGAAGCAAACAAAACAATTACATTGATAATCAGTTTGGTGTACATTCTCTCATGGCTTAATAGCCTACTTATAGTCTCACAAACTTGACCATCACTCAAAGTACTTTCCTAATAAGAACAAACTCTAAATAAAGCACACTTCTAGAAACACAAAGAAACTCTAAATATAGTAAAACTCTAAAACAAGCAACCGACACAACTTGCTCCTCTAGTTAACTCGAACTTCCAAATATCGCACAGTGTGTCAACAGCTTATGTTGATCCAACTTGACTGCGTCAACTGCAGCAGTTGATCCATTCGGACTGGATCAACATCATATATTGATCCACGAACCAAATCAACATCAACTGCAGCATGCTAATTGAAAATTTCCCATGCAAGTGATTTTATCATTTGGGAATGTTTCAAACATCATGGAGAGAAAGTTAGAACTTCCGATATTTCTACTTAGGGTAGGTTGGCAAATCAGTTTGCAAACCATAGATATCTATGGTTTCAGAAATATAGAGAAGATTGGCAAACCAGTTCACAAACCACAAGTTCAGTTGGCACCAGTTCACGAACTCGGTACACGAACCGTGGTGAATTGAATTTTTGGTATTGGTATTAAAGTCTTAAGGTTAGCGAACCCAGTTCACGAATCATGCCCATCTAAGTTTACAAATCGAGTATGGTTGGCGAACCCAGATCGCGAACAGTATACATCTCAGTTCCCGAGTTAAGTAGAGTTGGCGAACCCGGTTCACGATCTTAAGCACCCTGACTCGTCAACTTCAAACTCACAGTCAAGCAACCCTAGTACACCCACAAACTTATGCTTTATGGCATGTTTAGATTTCATTTTGAAGAATCACACCGACTCAAGAAGACTGAGTAGAATAAACCCCGGACTAAATTCATACTCTCATTTTTCTATACGTATTCCCTATACAGATCACTGGACAGAATACGGATTACACCGTCACGGTGTAGATTTCGGTTTATATGTTGATTTTTTTAATCACATGATAAATTTCATATGTTTTGGGATAAAATATAAATTTTGGATCTCCTAGTATTTACTCGGGTTAAATGGATATATTTTCCCAGTATTAATTTACTTCCTCGACTAGGCTAATTTTAATTAGTGATTACTATACATTGAACCAAATTAATGAGTTGACAGCAATATCCTGTTTGTCACCATAATTAGTTACCCGCATTGGTGTATACGAAATCGTTCTATAAATCTCATGACCAATCTGCAAGAGAAAAGTATCGGCTTGCATCACACACACAGGTTTCAGTATAATTTTGTTCAAGAAGAAAATTTAAAAATGGCGAAGATGTCTACCTTGGCGATGCACCGCCTTTTCTTAGCTTTTCTGCTCATTTCAGGTCACTCCTTTTCCTTCTTTTACAAGTCGATTTCTCCTTTTAATTTAATTTTCCGCTAAAAAGCAATGAGTTAACTCGAATGTATTTTCTTACATGGAGCAGGAGTGTTGACGATGACGACAATAAAGTTTGCACAAGGGTCAGCTGCTTATTGTGAACAGCATTGGGAGTGCACTGCTACTGAATTTCGCTGCCAATACCATCCGGAAGAACCTAATCCATGCTGCAAGGAAATCTGCAAGAATTTACATGGATTCAGATTCATTGAGGCATTTTGCGAGCCCGGTTCGCAGAAATGTCTTTGTCATTGGTATTGCTAAGTTGGATCTATGATCACTTTAGCTCTATGCGTCACTATAATTGTAAACAATTTTGAGAGAGACATGAGCCTTTATATTTATTTATCGTATTAATACATCCAATAAAATTAAATGGATAGTCTGTTTTTTTTCACTCTCCGTACCATCGTTTTAGAGGTACTACCCAACTAGTGTAGCACAGATAAGGATGGAAGCAAACTGGTTGCTAGGGTTATGAAGATAGTTGAAGTTCCGTCAGGAACTTAGATAACATCTGATTCTAGGATCTAGATTCTAAAGGTAAAAAGATTGATAATCAAACTTGATAATAAGATGTGTCCCCAAAACAAGAAGGCATAGCCTTTAAATAGATTCTCAAGAACCGACTAAACAGAAAAGAAAATGAAAACTAAACAAACTAGGAAAGAAAATACTTGCAAGGCAAGTAAACTGAAACTGACAGATGGGATCAACTGTCACAGTTGATATTGCCCGACAACCTTTGTTGATACTAAGCAATGGATCAACATAAAGAGTTGATACATAGAAGGATGTACTACATCACCAAATCATTTACTAGCCTCCATAACAAGAATCTGATATAATGAAATATCTTGTAGAGCTTTCTACAACTTTTGTGTAACCTTCAATACTGAGTAACATACCCATGTCGCAGTTAAAAAAAATAAATTATCATTACCTGACCAGTAACCTGTTGCACCCCCTTTGCAGCACAAGACCAGGATTAACAATTAAGCTGATGCAGAGAAATCCCGTTTACAGCTATGGACAATGGAACCACCGGCCCTAATCTGCTTACAAGCAGTGTTTCTGACATAAATAGATTTTGTTCTAATGATATCCGTTTGCAAACGAATCCAGCAGTTTCGCATCTTTTTCTCCTAGTGCTTTCAGTGACACTAAGGTGTTCTTGTGAGGGACTCCAAATTCAAAATTCTTACCAAAATCCACAAGCATCCTGGAAGGTGAAGCTTCTGGAGCGTAATGGTAGACATTTTTGTCACCATAATTGTAGCATAACAGCCCACCAGTCTTCGTAAAGGTGATCGGTTTTTCAAACCTTGATAAATTACTAAACTCTTTACTCCAATTCTTCATTAAAACCCATAATTCAGAACCCTGATAGCGGCAAATATACACACATATACAATCTCCTAAAACTAGTAACTTAAAATGATGAGGAAAACGATTACCATGTGGCAAACAAGGTGGTGGTCGAAGTACTAGAAATTCTTCATCAGCCAAATGAAATGCAACAATAATACCTCGGCAGGACACCCAATGAATATATCCATTTGCAAACACACCAAACTGATCCCTGGAATACGTCCCATTCACATCATATTCCATCCTGGCTTTAACATTTCTCCACCCAACGCCACTCCCAAGAGTGTATACCTCAACACTTCCAAAATTTGGTTCTATCCTAGAGTTGAAAATTCTCACAACCTTGTACTCATTGGTTGACGGAATGTAACCAAATCCAGTTAACACTTCGTTTCCTACAGGTTTTGGAAGAACAAGATATTCTCTAGTAACTGGATTACAAATATAAGCAGGTTCATAAACAGATAATAATAATAAAGATTGTTTGTTCGCCTTCGTCTTCCTATCAAGACATGCATTGAAACAAATCAAACCATTACATGAACCTAGGATGTAACAAAATATATTTGGAAGACTTGAACTCATCCTTAAACTTCTACTAGTAATAAAACAGTTTAAATTATCGTTATACTCGACATAAGTATATACCTCGTTAAACCAAAACCGATCTTCTTCATAGCAATCTCGTGTATCAAATATGAAACTTAACATACGTGTAGAATCGAGATGATTAGTTTGTGAGAATGATGGATACTGCCGAATAAGATTTCTCCATGGTTTAGATACCAGTTTGTATTCTAGAACTGATTCAATTGGTAATCGAGATAAAATATCAAACATAATATCGTGTGGGAGTGAATTACAATTTCCCATTGGAACCGTACGTAGGAAAAGTGGTGGAGTGATTTCAGAAGAAGAAGAAGTGTTTAGGGTTCAGGGGATTTGGTTGAGACTGGTGGAGTGTGGATTTAGAAACGAAATGGTTGTTGTTATCCTATTTTTCAAAACTGGTTTGGACAATTCAAATGGATACAGAACCAAGCCCAGTTATGTTGATTTTCAACCCGCAATCCTAAAACCCGTTTCCAACAAAATCCCTCGTTGCAACTCCTCATTTCTGAGTTTGTCTCTGGAGGAAGTCTGTATAAGCAGCTTCATGAAGGACCAGGAGGGAATGTTCTGTCATGGCACGATAGGTTCAACTTTATTCTTGGGACTGCAAAGAGTTTAGCACACCTGCACCAGCTAGACATAATCCACTACAATCTGAAATCTAGTAACATTCCAATATGGTCAGGGGGCATATGGAGTATAATGTGGTGGTGCTCTGTGATATGGTCGGGGGTAATTAGAAGAAGGTAAGGTAGAGGAATGTGTTGACACAAGGTTAAATGGGAACTTCCTGGCAGAGGAGGCTATCCCTGTAATCAAACTAGGTCTCATAAGTACATTCAGGTACCATCAAATAGGCTTCACAAGCAGCTTTCAGCCTGGGCATGTAGAACACAAGCTTCAGATCCTTTTACAGGAAATATACGAAGTCCTGAACTTGGCGCTGTCGCATTTCTTTCTTTAGCCAAAAGCCTGGCTTGATATCCAGATAAGATAAATAGAGATAGAGAAACGCAGCGTTTTCTTTAGGCTGTATCATATTACAATATACTGCACCGGAGAATTCAATCAGCTGATTCGTAGTTTGACTCAGATTAGATAACTCAATTGGAACAAATACAGGGCGTCACTTTTATACATTTGCATGCGCATTATCTCCTAATCACACTACATTAAACACCTACAGTAAATGTTGAACTAATTACTCTCCAGTCTCCACAATCTGAATGCCATCTGTAAGCAAGGTTCTTGGTATTCGGAGAAAACATTTGCTGATCAAAATGATGAAATATCATACCAGAACCTCTGCTGGGGGAGGGTTGGATTGTACCCAGTTCCACTCCAGCCTTAACTGCAACATTTTGGCTGTTCACAGTAACTAGGTCAGTGGAGACTTCTGATGCTGAAAAACAGCAACACCCAGACATTCTCCCATATGCTTCTGCCACCACCTATTATTTATGGCAAAAATCTGGTAAGGTACATAACAAAAGACAACAATGGTGACAAAATATAAAGACGTCATTCAGGGTAATAAATACATACCAGATTCCCCAAAGGCTGACATCATACACGCCTCATCTGGTTCAGTTCCATCACTGCAAAACATTGAACATTATTCTGTTACAGTACAGGATGTAATAACTGCGACAGCAAATTCTGACGTTCCCCACTCAAGTGCATCCCTGAGAACTTTAGATGTTGATAATAAATGACAAACTTACATGGGAGAACCGTAATCAAATACCTGAGCACGCAATTGCAATTATTGTGAATCTGTGAGAGGATGTTGAAATGAGGCCAAGGTTGGAATTGAAATATTCAAATCTGGCAGACTAGACGGTTGCACCGTTGGAACAAGACTAGGTTCAGTATTGCTGCCCTCAATAGATCCAAGTGGTCTAATCTCTTCTGCAGGGGCAACACATTTCACAACGCCCAATGACCTAGGGGACAATGTACTTAATGAGCTGTCCCAGCTTCTTTTTATCTGTTTTCTAGGGGCTTCAAGGGTTTTAGTGGAACTTTTGAGGAGATCATCTTTCCCGGGATCATCAGGAATAGAGATGAATTGATTGGTTCCCTGATCAGTGCCACCCTCACCATCTTGACACTCTTCTTTACATAAGAGCAGCTCATTTTTAAGAGGACTTGCTTTATCATTAGGAACTTCCAAGCCAGCTGTTGTTGTATCATCAGCGGATTTTCGAGGACTTTCATGAGAAGTATGTGATGACATCTTGGAATTCACTTGTGTAACTTCTTCTGTAGAAGGAGAAACCTGTTGGCAAGATGTTTTGCTTGGAGGAGATCCCTGGGCACTCTACAGTTAATGGGTGGAAATCAAGAACACGCACACTAAAAAAATACTAAAATGCTTAGCCATATTAAATACAACTATGAAGACCCAATCAGGAGCAAGCACCTTAGATGCACAAGGAAGATCAGTGGCACACGGCTTCCATTGATCTCCAGTCCTCTCAGATGGATGCGGCTGTGAGCCGACCTCAACAGTGAGATTTCTGTCATCTTGTGAACAACTTTTAACCTCAGAATCAAGGACCACAGAGGTGGCTATATTGGCCTCACAGGCGGAGGCATTAGATTGTTCCTCTAAAACTTCTTTCTCTAAAACTGGGTTGGGCTCACTGCAACAGATAACAGCAGAGGAACCAATCAACCAGACAGAAAACGAAACTTAAACCATGCTTAAGTAAGTAAATACTTCCGTGTTGAATTCCATGATTTCAGAAACAATCAACCAAGACAGAAGAACAAAACTTAAACCAGAAGTTGATCGACAAACCTTATTGCTGCAACCTCGACACACACATCTTGTACACCATTAGAACATGGGTTAAAAAACATTTCCACTTCATGCTGATCACCTGCAGCAGCATCCCTTGTCGGTCCTTCACCAACTTCAGACTTATCTCCATTTTGAGCATCGTCTAGGTTTAATACGGAAGTATTTTCATTCTCAAACATCCTATCGTTTTCACAAGTCATCCATTTAGCTCCTGTAAAACGATTAGTACTTTCATCAAAATCTTATTTTGGATGCCCAACTCTACGACTTTGTACCATGTCACAAGTTCTCATATCAGAAATATGTATAGAAAGCTTACCACTCTTAGAAAATAAGTTGTCAATAGTCTCATTTCCTTTTCCCTCTTCGTCAATAGTCTCTATCTTCATGGGTTGCGAAAATGTACCTTTCCGCTTCCTCTTTCGCCCTCTCGAACATAACCTTTACATAACCGAAAACAAACAAAAAATCAAACACAAACAAATACCTAAAACCAAAATCCAAAAACAAAAAATCGAATTATAATAGTTATAAGAGAGACAAAGTTTCAGGCACCTTTCTTCAAATGCAGCCACAATATCTAAACATGCTTGTAGATTCTCAATAGGTTCCCATGTATTATGCGACTCCGGCCAACCAAGCCTGATACAAGTACAAAAATCCCATAATCTTCTGGATAACTAAACACAACAGCATCAAAGAAAAGAAAACAGAAAGAAAATTGTTGTCCGCTACATACCATTTTATAAGATATTGCGTTTGCCCCTTTATGTTCCCAACCAACCATGGAGAAATTCAACATCAGTTAAAAATTCTTAATTAGGGTTCAAACAAAACGAAAAGAGACAGTACTTGGATTGTTACCTTAGAAACCCTTTTCCTTCTCACATCTTCGACTTCATACAAACCTTGCTGTACTGCTTCCTTTTCTGACCTAATTGCTTCCTTTTCTGACCTAATTGCTTCCTTTTCTAACCGAATTGCTTCCTTTTCTAAGCTAATTGCTTCCCTTTCTAACCTAATTGAGTCCCTTTCTAACCGAATTGATTCCTTTTCAAGCCTGATTTCTTCTTTATCTAACCTAATTAATTCTTTCTCCATCCTAATTGTTTCTTTCTCATCAGAATCCCCATCTCCACCACTACAAGTGGAGTGCACCACCCTGTTACTTCTAGTGGCAAATGTATCCATCTCCTGCTGTTGCTTTGGATTCACAACAGCAACAAAACCAAATCAATCCAAATATCAAAATTGTAATGAATTTCGTAAAATTAACAAGATCTCTTGTCGTCATTCAATAAGAAATTATCATTTTTCAAACTTGATATCAAAAGAGAAATTAAACCTAAAAAAAAAAAACCTAAGCAATAAATTGAATTAGATCATAACATCATCAGGGATTAGGGTTCTTACTTTTCACTGCTCCATCTGAGAATTTCAACGATAATTCTTCTTATATCAGAGGACGAAGATTTTTTGTTGGGAAGGGATGAGATGAGATGAGATCGATGAGAAATGGAAAAATGAGGAAAAACTGGATCTGGGCCCACACAAGTATTGTTTCTCGGTGGATATTTTTAGGGCCAACTTGCCAGATTGGCAAGTCATTTGATTTTGCTGGTTGGCTGCCAATCGTGGAAAAGTGTGTGCACCGCCGTGATAAATATCAAGCCGGTACTAGCTGGTTGATTCATCAACTGGTATTCTGCTGCCCAACTAGCAGCATGTTTGTTTGAATCTGATTTGACATCCGGAATTCAGCCAATATGTGATTGGACGCGAACGAGATGTCAAATTGTTAGTTTATATTTTGAATCAGATCATCTGACTAACTACGTGATTCAAACCTGATATCTGACTAGGATCCATATAAGTCAGGTAATAAAATGTCCGTGACTTTGAGATTAAGCCACTGATTCATGTATTTGAGTCTGATTTGACTAAAAAAAAAATACAACGTATATGATGAGTCAGATCCAGATGAGTTCAGGCGATTTCAGTTAGATTTAGGTGAGTAAGATCCAGACGAGTCAAATAATTTAACTATAACCACATGTCTAGTTTTGCTTATTTTCACCCCTAAAATAATTTGTACAACCCAAGGCAAATTTTTGCACTCCTTAACTAGAAATCTTTGCTCCGCCCTTGGTCGTGCCACACCTTATTTCAAGGTATAATCTTCGGATGGGTTTCATAATGGCTTTTTTTTTTCTTTTTCCAAAAACACTTCCAAAACCTATATATGTTAATAAATTTTGAAATTAGTGTTTGGTCAAAAAAAAAAAAAAAAAGTGTTTTTTATCCAAAGCACTTTCCAAATTCTTCAACTTTTAAAAGGTATACAACATAAGCTTTGGTCCCGCTTAAATTCAGCGCTTGATTTATTATTTTATCCTTATTTTATTTTATGAATTTTTTTTTTTTTTTTGAATTATAATATTAATTACAAATCAGAAAGACTATCAACTGGTAAGAAATTGGATGGAAGCCTAGCAACAAGCTGAGCTCCAACACCCTTTTGAATAACCACACCTAACCTATGAAAAAGAAACTCTCCAACCCGAACATTAGCATCATGGCTAGCCATATAATTGCGTAGACGCTTCAGAAAATCTATGATACCGCCGCCTAACTCCCCTAAGGTAGTGAAGGCCAAAGTTTCAAAACCAAATCCATGAGACGTGCACTTCTCCAAATATTTAACATACTTGCGAGAAACAGCATCTTAATGGCAAGACCTGGGGAAAAGGTACGAACTCCACCCTGTAAAAGGCGAAACACCAATCCACGTCCAAACACACATCCCGCCCATTATCCCAATTATGCACAAGTAAGTCGGTCGGTCTCGGAGCAAAGTGCCATTATTAGCGAGAATCCCCAAGTCAACCTCCTTCCTAGCAGGTACGCCTGCACGGTAGCACATGTCTGCAAGAGTGTCTCGCACCAAATCATGTCTAAATTTAAGCCCAACCTCATTCGCACAATGTAAGGCATGATCACCAAAAATATCCATATCTCTCTTGCAAAAGGGACAAGAACCATCCTCCTCAAAAAGAGGGATCCCTAATCTATCTGGGAGAATTGCACCGAATCGCCTAGCTCCAATATGTTGATTAAGTCCCACAATTGGAATCGCCATCGAAAATTCCATGCATGTTTGGACTAGGTTGCAATGCCATAAAATAGAGTCGCGCTCCGTCATAACATAAGTGGCGTGTATGTTTTTCTTAATCGCATCAAAGTAAATATTTGCCGGGAGTTCATGGAATGGGTGGCAAAATTACTAGAGCAGAGATAGGAGAAACGTCGACACATACGTAATGAAGGAGTCCAAAGCACGTTGGAGAGAGGGACCACTACCACTGATACCATTATCTCTCAAAATCTTGGATTGCAACTCAAGGGTCTGTAAACAAGATGCAAGAAAACAATAATTTTTAGTATCCTGCATAGTGTACACACCCATACACGAAAGGCAAAGTAGAAAGCCTTTGCTGAAGGAGCCCGTAACCAGGACCGTCTCCAGTAATGATGAGCCTAAGGAATTGAAACAGGCGAGCATCAAATAAGTCTTGAGCGTCTTGTAAAAATTCAGGTCTCGTTGTTCTCAAGGCGAAATAAAGTCTCGAAACACCGGTGCAATTCCGAAACAAAAGCAATTCACCTTGCGGGTCTTCTAACTTCTCTACAGTATCAATAAGATCCATAGTCTTGCGCAGTTTACTAACAACCAAATCCTTATTGAATTGAGCATCAAGGCTTACCGGCCCCCCCAAAAGCTTCACACCCTTAGTTGCCCTACTTATATTTGGAGGAAAAACGCCTGGAATTAAAGCTCGTGGGTCTGGAGAAAAAAAGTTACCCTTCAATTTATATACAATCAAGTTTCTATTTCTTATATTTTATATTTTAAGTATTATTATTCTTTATTTTTTTTTTATTTTTTTTTTTAATGAAAATAAAATTTTCTTTTTGATAATTATTCTTATTTTAATTATTATTTATTTATAAATTACATAGAACTTTTGGTTGGCAGCCTAGCGACAAGCTGAGCTTCAACTCCTCTTTGAATAGCGATACCTAAATAATATAAAAAATATTATTATGCTTTATTTTCAAAATATTTTATATACCATTTCATTTAATTTGCCAAAAATAAAAATAAAAACAAACATTAAATAATTACGTAGTTTTAGTTTGATTTGTGTTTGAAAATTCTACATAATATATTAAAAAGTGGTTAAGGCTAGCACCTATGGGCTAGATATCTAGCAGCTAGATTGGCCATCCACATCAGCTAGGGAAACCTCTTAAGTCCTATGGTATTGCTAATCTAGCAGTGAAACGTTGAATAGAACAGCGTTGAACGCCGAATCGTACATCACTACAAAATATTATACCATTTCTCTCTCCATCTTTTCCTCTCTCTCCACATTTCCCTCTCCCTCTTTATCTTCTCTCTCTCCATCTTTTCCCCTCCGACGTTTTCTTTTCATCTTTTCCTCTCTCTCTCCATCACATTTTCTCTCTTCGTGAGAAAAAAGTGTCTTAATATCACTTTTTGAGCGCTAAACCATTCAGCGTTTCAATCTCGCTGATACTTGAACTGCGAGCAGTTGTTAGGAGAGAGAAGTATCCAGATATAGTGTTAACTTTTTCCCCACACTTTTTTCTTTATTTGCAACACTTTTTGGCCAATCTAGCAGCTCAATCTATGCCATAGGGGTTAGCCTAAGTAGAACAATGTTTTTTAACAATTATAATAATAGTGATAGTAAATTAGTAAATTTAATATTATGTATAAATTTATATTTTATAGTAAAAAAATTAATTAATTTTAAACCCAACAAAATTAAATAAAATTATTTTCAGAGATACGTCTATTTTTGTCATTTGTTGCAACAACAATGGCTGAATATGATACTTTACCAAACACACTTTAATTAACTTTTTTACTGTGTATTTTTTTAATCGGCTTTAACTTTAAATAATATTTTACCAAACGCTAACTATTTTTTCCTCTCAACACAACACAACAACGCACAACAGAAAAGTTCTTTCACAAAAGCCAGTGCTTTTCCAAAGCCTTCTTCTCCGCATCATGTGTTGGAAGCCTATCCGTCCAATGGTTAAGTAGAGATGTTCTAGAGATGCAATACCCATACAGAAATATGATGAGCGACATGTTATGTGATAATTCCCACACCAGCTGCAGATGTTGGCGGCGGCGGCTTAAGGATTGCAAATGCTATCCTGCTTCTTCACCAGCGATACACTAAGGGGTTGTTTGGTAACCATTATTTTAATGGATTATCAGCTTATAATCCATTATGAAGATTATAATGGATTCTATATGCGTTTGGTAACCATTATAATAATTGCTTATTTTAATCATAATTGAAAAAATCTATTATTTCCATAAACAAGAAAAAGTTGTTTTGAAAATTTATTATAATCAATTGTTTTTTTCTAAGGAACTCAAATTGAATTTTTTCTTCTTATTTTCTCAAAACTATCAAAACAGAGATAAAAAAACAATATATGACTACAAAAATATCCTAAATCATTTTTCTTTCCTCTCCTTTTTGAGATCATCATTCTAAGATAATCAATTATTTGAAAAAAGTGTTTGGAAAAAGTGTTTGGAAAAATTTATTTTTAAAATAATTATATCAAAATCATTTATCAATTTATGATTATCTATAATCATAAATAGATAATCATAAATTTTACCAAACAAGGCCTAATTATGACCGGTGGTTTTAGTTTAATCTTTCTGGTTCGCCTCCGTCCAATACCAATATTTATTGTGCACTACGCAACAAGTCATGATCACTTGATTAAAAATCAATTCTACCATTTTAAATCAAAAAAATTGATGGGAAAAATATATATTAACTATTTACGGCGAATGAATTTTTCCAAGTAAAGATTTATACGTACTTTTAATCGATTCCCTCTAATCTTAATCAGTGATTACTAATACATTGAACCAAATTTATGAGTTTTTTCTTCTTGAAATGAAACAAATGAGTTTTACACCAATATGCTGCTGGTAACCACTTAATATTGTCGTCTGTAGGTGATTCTGTGAGAGTGATTTGTGGTTTGTGAACAATTAAGAACCAGTGAAATAAATCGTTTTTTTTCTTTCTTGTAGAGTGAGAATTGGAATTTTTCTAAATAAGAAAGAGATTAAATGGTTGTGGTTTTTTATTTTGGTAGCCGAATCCCCTTTCGGTCTCCTTTTTGTTCTGTTGTAATCATTGGGTTGAGGTACCCTCTTAAGTGCCTCTTTTCAATGAATTTTCTTATTTACCGATCAAAAAAAAAAAAAAAGAGATTAAATGGTAGAAGTAACCATTGACCCTTACTAAAATAACAATTAATTATTGCATGCGACAGTGAGTATTTCATAGCAGGAATAATCCAATAGCCCATAGTTACAAAACAGATTCCATGATACTCATCTATGATTCTAATAAGTAGCAGTGTTTCTTGATGATAAGCATACGTAAATGAAAACCTACTAATGAGATAATTAAGCTACTATTAATCACTAATTAAAAATTGACGTTTGACCGATATGTAGCACCAGGTCGCCACCCTGCCGGAATAACATTTTGGGCAACAATCGTCTTCCCGTTAGCTGCCCTGAGACGGAGAGAAAATGGACCTCTTAATGGAGTTGGTGAGTTTAACTTCCACTGAGCACCCCATAATCGCTGCATTGGTTTCCAATTCGAAGAGGCTGATATATCTTGAAGATCAATAGAAGCAATATCGCTGTCTGTGTTTTCGTACTCGACCAAAGTAGCAAAATACTCAGGGTTCGAACCCTGATCAACCTTGAACACTATTTTGGTACCTGGATAGTTGCATTTCACTCTGCAAGCCGGCAGGAAAAGAAAAAAAATCATAGTCAATACCTTAATCGGGAGACGTTTGTGACAACAAG
This sequence comes from Papaver armeniacum, assembly GCA_023531295.1. NCBI lineage: Eukaryota > Viridiplantae > Streptophyta > Magnoliopsida > Ranunculales > Papaveraceae > Papaver > Papaver armeniacum. The sequence continues at coordinate 135,701 of JAJJWW010014469.1, forward strand.
TAGTGCACATGCATGCATAAAAGAAAAGAAATACTAACCGTTGATATTGCACCGGTACCCTGCCAGCATTCCTCAACTTATCTGCTTGGCCGGGAAGAGCCATGGCTCCAAAAGCAGTGCCGCTAAGATCAAAATGGACTGCTTCTTGAACACAAGGTCCACCCGGGCAAGAGTCTGTAATCACCACACGTACTGGTCTTCCTGAGCAAGATGGATGTGCGGCTGCCGTGCATTTCACTTCATAACAGTTACCGCACCCGTTACCGTTCTTAAAAAGAGAAGGGCCACCAGCTGATATCATCGAAGCGAAAGGTGGTCGCCCTACATCATTCCCATAACCGCAAGCACCACCTGCGTATACATAAAATATACTATCATTTTAGATGTTTATGGGTAAGATAATTGCGTGATAAAAAAAAATATGGGATTAAGATAACTCTAGTTGACACAAAATGCCGAAAATCCAAACCATGCACCATGCACCATGCACCTACATGGGTGTATGCATCAGTGCATGTACACACACTCGCACTTATCTGATATCTCACGACTTACCATCACTACCATCAGCATTTGGTCCTCCGTACCATGTAGCTCCAGCAGACTGAGCAGCCAGCGGCCAAACGTCCGAGAGTTTAGGATTGAAACATGAACAATAACGAGTGAATAACAAGATGGTAAAGAAATACGAATACGTTTGGAGAAACATCTTAAGAGAAGCCATGAATAGGAACTTGCTAGTGAAAGAAACAGAAATTTTAACAAGTTTTTATTCTTTTTGGTGTGGAAGTGAATGGGAGATCACAAGTATTTATAGACAAGTCAAGAGAGACTTTGATCATAAGTATTTGCATGGAAAATATTTTTTTGAGAATAATTAGCGCAGAGAATATCTTAATCAAATGTTAAAGAGACAAATGAATCTTCTTAATGACACAGATTTGTAACGTTTTCAAGCTTTACGTAGAGCATGTAATCAGGCAATCAGCAATAGTATTACCACTATACTTGCCCCGTATAGTATATATTGGAATTAGTAAATCATATATTCAGCCGTTAGGTTTGCCCTGCCATTAATGGTGGTTATTGGCCATTTACTCCAAATTTCATCACGCATGGAAATATTTTTGGTTAAGAAAATATTCAAATCCTCGACTGATAAACTATCTATGCATTAATCTTGGTATTTTATTTAATTCTTTTTCGCGACAGGACATCAAAATCTACATGACACACCAGGCGCGGCATAGTGTGGGTTATGTAGTGTTGGCACACTTTAAACTTCCATCCATTGTGAAATCTCACCAATTTATATATGGTTTTAAAAAAAAGTGTCCCCGACTCCTCTATGAGATCTGAATCTAAAAGGAATAATCCAAGAGTCCAGACCATTGTAAGCTATACCATGCATGAATCAGCAAGATTAAGCAAAGTTCCTTAACTCTTAATTAGCATTCAACTAAGCTAGCTAGCTCTACCATGTTAGATCAATACCATACTCTACGTGTGCATATTTGGAAACTTGGCAGCAAAATATTAATAGATGGAATTTATTATATATATATATATACATCCATGAAACTTGTCGGATCATACAGGCTGATCCAATAATAATTAATGAATCACATATATATATATATATAGCCCATTGAGTTCTTACTGATTAATTTTCCAGTGCACCTAAGCCGAATCATCAGTGATCAACTTCACATGGAACATAACAAATCCAAGAGCCATATAACTTGAATAGAGAGAAATGCAACAGATTGGAAAAACAAGCGCATGATTAAGCTTTTGTCTGCAAGATGACTCTCTTAAACTCAAGAGTAGACCAAGATTGAACTGAAAGAGCACGGTACTTAAAATCAGATTGGTACTGAAAGATCAAGATGACATTACATGATTCACCTAAGTTATGGATCTTCTTGGAAGAAACTAGGTATCCTCTTCCGACCGCTCCAAAGGCGAATCACAGCTTTCTATCTTATCAATTTCAATGGACTCCATTATCTCTGTACCCTCTTCTCCTAATTGTTTCAAAGAAACTAAGGTGTTCTTGTGAGGAAATATTTCACGAATTATTTCCTTGGAATCCACAAGCTTTCTTGAGATACAAGTTTTCGGGTCGTAAATCTTAAGATGGTCACCACAGCGGTGAGTTAATACACCACCACTCTTCGTAACAGCTACTGGTTGGATTTCTGGTAGCTTAAACTTTTTGGTCCAACTCCAACACAATGACGGATGATCCTCTCTTATTTTCATGTCTTTCTTGTTTTCTAATAGCCATATGTCATAACACCTACGAAGATATCCTTCCTTTAGCCAAACAACAAAATACAAGAACCCATCAAAAACTCCTAGTCTATTTAGACTCCGATTACCATCTGGTGGCAATGGAGGCGTTGAAAGATGTTCGCAAAATCTCTCTTCAGCCAAATCGAAATTAATGACCATTTCAGAATTTTGACCCATCCAATAAAGAGTTCCATTGGCAAAAACGCCTCGTACCTGAGGATCTAGGCCGAAATCAATATTGAATTTTCCGAGGTTTCTCCATCCAGTGCCACCGCCTAGAGTGTAAATCTGAACTTCTGCAGTCTTGTGTAGCGAATAATTCTTGTGTATTCCTACAATTTTGTACTCATTTGTTTTAGTAGCGTAACCGAAACCGCTAGTCCACAGAGAAGACTTATGCATATCAAGAAACTGTATTCTGGGAAGCATGACTTGTTCTCTAGTGATCGGATTACAAACATACATAGACGGGCGTCCATCAAGACAGATTAGACCATTATACGAACCAACAATATTGGTACAGTAGAATGGAGTTTTTAAATTAACCCTTCTAATTCTCTCGATGGGGGTTGTTGATTCGTGTGTCTGATTATATTCAAAATATTTAAATTTTTGCTTATCAATGTATCCAGCGGAAGCAAAAAAAACCCAACTTACCAGAATCATCATGGTTTATATGATGCAAGTGCAACCGGGGCAATAATGGATGATGAACAAGATCGTTCCAAGTCTTGCATACTAATTTGGAATCATTAAGCAGCGATTCAGCGGGTACCCGACTAAATATGTCTAACTGGATCTCCAACGGAAGAGAGTTAAAGTAATCCATGAAAGCTCTTCAAAAACCCTAGGTGCGCCGTCGGTAAAGAAGTCATCCTACCGACGTGCATGCTGCTTAAATAGGTTTCTGTCCTTTCAGGCTTTCGCTTTCCAAATTTAACAGGCCCGCCTGGCCATCTCAACCACTCAGCCCACACCCATACGCTTTCGAGCTGAATCCCTCAACATTATTTGTATCTGCCTACACATTTAAAAAGAGGAAGGAAAACATGAAGAGGCTGGATTGTAAGAACTGGCGGCCGGTTCTCTTTAAAAGGGGAGATTGAATTTTCTTAAACGTGGTGGTGGGAGACTGATAGTGGTGGTGGAGGGTGATTGAAATAAGAACTTAAGTTGCTTTAATTCCAGTGGGACAAGTCGAGGAAGGCGTTACATCCCTTATTCAACCTTCTCCGATCAATAATCAGCTAGATTTCTCCTCACATCCTTTTTTTGATGCTGATTTTGTCGTTGGGCTCAAAGAGTTTCCGCTTTTAAACTCTTCACCTCCATCTGATGGATCAATTTATGGAGTTGCAGACAACCAAAACAAATGGAGATCTGGAAACCCGTTGATCAAATCTGCTGAATTTTGTGCCCCATCAACTTAAACTAAGCTTGTATTTGAAGACCCTAAGGTTATTGATGGAGAACAAAGGGCTTTATTTACATCAGGTGAACTCCAACCCTCTATTCAAACTTGTGAATCCTTAGTGGTTGGATATTTTGTAGGAAATCGACTAGCTTTTCCTTTTGTTAAAGATAGACTTTCTGATTTATGGAAGACTAAAGGGGAATTTTCCATGACCATTCATGGAGAACTGGCATTCCTATTTAAATTTTCTCAAGATGAAGATAGGACTAGGGTTTTAGAATTAGGATCTGTCTTCATTGGTAGTAAGTTATTTCTAATCCGACCCTGGTCTCCTTTCATTGAGCATCAAATTGGTTCAATCAGTTCTATTCCAATTTGGATGATTCTCAGAGATGTGCCAATTCACCTGTGGAATGACACTGATTTTGCTAGGATAGCAAGTCTAGTAGGTAAACCAATTATGACAGACACCCCAACTGCTTTGAAGACAAGAATGTCGTATGCTCGGGTTTGTGTGGAAATTGAAGCTGATTGTAAATTCTCTTCGAAGCTGCCATTCCAAATTGATGATAAGAGATTTGAAGTGAGGGCAGAATTTCATTGGAAGCCTCCAGCCTGCTCACATTGCAAGAAATTTGGTCACACCAATGTGAAATGCAGTTTGAATCCTCCTCTTAAGTCCAAAGCCAAATGGGTTTCTACTATCAACAATCTTCATACAGATAAAGAGGATAATGTAAAGAATGCTAGTTAAGAAGTTGACGAAGAAGCTAATGAGTCCTCTATACTGCCTTGTGAGAATAATTTGAGGGAGGGTGCTACTCCGAAAGCATCCATTACTACTGTTGATTCCTGTGCAGAGATGTGTGTGAATGGTGAGAAGGTAATTGAAGAAGAAAATGTTCTTGGTGATTGGGTTTCTTATAAAAGTAAGAAAGGCGCTGGAAAAATGAAAAACAAAAAGAACTTGCATCATATTCCTGAAATTGGTCAACCAGTTGTGGAAGGTATAAACTTCTCCTCAACTGATCCCGCCATCCCCCCTAGTTTTGAATCCCATAATAGGTTTCATGGTTTCGAAGATGAAGAAGAAGATGAAGATGAGGAAGAAGAAGATGGAGGGGAAATAGCCAATTCGCAGTCAGTTTTGGAAGATTCAAAGGTACGCGCAAAACCGTCATCGTCCAAGTCAATTGCAGGAATTGGTATGAAATTGAGTACAAAATGCAAAGGTACAGGCATGTTCCCAAATGGTACCCTTTCAAGTTCAAAAAAGAAAAATCTCCCTAAACCTAAAGCTCTTAACAAAGTATCGGAAGACAAATTATTGGAGTCTGGTTCTTTATGGGGTTTAGAGTTTCCAACTTTAAAGTCTAATCATGAAGAAATATTTAGAGACCTCGCAAAGAACCACGATGATCTAATTATAGAAAACGCTGACGAGTCAGTTAGTTGACAATCTCTAGTGTCTGCTAGCTACTCTTTAATTGTTAGGTTTCACAAGTTGTGAAATTTCTTTTGCTCATACTCTTTGATTTCTTGGGAACTTCTTTACTTTAGTTTTGTTTTTGTTTTTGTGGGCTTCATGCTGTTTGTCATTTGTATCATCCCGCACATGGCTTGTGTGCTTTTTAATATATCCTCTTTGATCGATCAAAAAAAAAAAAAGTCGAGGATGTCCAGGGGTTTGCTAATTCTTTTTGTTGCAAAGTTGAGGAATTCCCCATCTCTTACTTAGGCTTGCCCTTAGGTGACAAGTATTACTCTACTCATAAGTGGGATGTGGTTCTTGAGAGTGTCGAGTCAAGGCTGACTTCCTATTCCTCTTCCGATCTCTCAAGGGGTGGTAAGTTGGTGCTAATGCAAGTTGTTCTTCAAAACCTCCCTGTTTATATGATGTCTCTCTTTGTGGCACCTGCTGCTGCTATCAATAAGTTGGAATTGCTCTTCAGGAACTTCTTGTGGAATGATCGTGAAAATGCCCACAAAACACACTTAGTTTCAAGGAAGTGGTTACTTGCTCCAAGGAAAAAGGTGGGTTAGGAGTGAAGCAACTTAAGTTCCTTAATAAGGCTCTTATTATGAAGTGGCTTTGGAGATTTGGGTGTGAAAAAACAGCTTTGTGGAGGACAATAGTTGCTGAAAAATATGGTGAAGATCTGTTAGGGTGGTGTACAAATACCTCCAATCAGCCATATGGTTGTAGTGTGTGGAGGGGAATTCTGAAGTTCATGGAGCAATTTAAATCTAATTATAAGATGAAGGTGAGCAGTGGTGAGAGCACTTGTTTCTAGGGTGATCGATGGCTTGTAGACGGTCCGCTTAAAACATAATTCCCCGTTGTCTATGCGATTACATCGTCAAAGGGAAGGACGGTGGCTCAAGTTCGAACAATTGTAGGTGGTGAGGTTTGGTGGGACTTGGGAATCAACAAAAGCGTTCAAGACCACGTGGTGAGAGAAATAAGCTCCCTCCTTAATTTGCTTGACGGTTTCGTGTCGGAAGATGGTAATGAATCGGATTATAGATTATGGTTGGGGTATAAATCTAATGGGACTTTTACAGTGAAGTCTTGTTACCTATGGTTGATCTCTGACTACCCTTCTCCTGAAAGGTTCATACATCCTAAAAAGATTTGGTCTAAACATTGGCCAACGAATGTTAGCTTCTTCATGTGGGTACCAGGCCTAGAGAAGATTTCAACCCAAGACATGATGTGTAGAAGAGAATGGTATAAAGAATGGGTGAATCATTGCTACATTTGCGTGCGGGATGGCGAATAATCAGCTAAGCATCTTCCCATCCATTTTGACGTGGCCTGGCGTATATGGGGTCTTTTTCTCAAGGATTGGAACATCAAATGGGCAACTCCTCCTGATATTACTCTCTCATCTCTAGCTGGCCCGTTAGGTCTAACTCGAAGAGGAAGGTATTGGTGTTGAAAGATCCTAAAGATGAAACTGATAAGAATTGCCCTGTAAGAAAGTTACTTATGATGGGTAAGGCAGATCCTGAAGAAATTTTTAAGGTTTATGGATAGACCTAGCAATCCCCTCAACTATCAAGAATGCACATCATCAGAGGAGGAAGAAGAGGAGGTTGATCCAAGGACTTTTTTCAGAGCATGTGATTTTTCTGGAGTGAACCCCTATTACAATGAGGACGGTGATTACATAGGTCCAGATAAGGGAAAATCAAAAGCTGATGCTGCTGAAAAAGCTATTGATGGTGAAAAAGCTAGTGATGTGGAGGAAGATAACAACAACAAGAAGGATCCATGAAATTTTTAAATTTTATTATGTTTCACTTTGTTTAGAAACTTAGATTGTGGTTTGAACTATTTACCTTATGTTTTGAATGGTTAGTTGTTGGTTTTAGACTTGTTAAACTTATGATAATTTTCAGTTTCAGTTGCTTTAGAAGTTATTCTTTTTTGTGCAATTTTAGACAATTTTTCATTTTTTACTGAGTCGACATGGTGTGTAAACTCTCCCTTGCCGACCATACTAGGCTTTATATGTCACAATGCTGTCAGAGAGTGGTGGTCGGCATGGTTTGAAATCTCGACCTTGCTGATTTATATGTTAGTTGCACTTTTTAGGTACAAAGTACAACCCATTGAATGCTCAACGACTAGAAATTTCAAAATCAAGATATTAGGTGTGTTGTTATTATAAAAGCATTCTCAACTTCATCTTCAACCTTGCATAAAGAATGGAAGTTTCAAGTGCAACGGAACCAAATATTTGTAGTCTTTGTACACTAAGTGGTCATTTTGCAAACGATTGTCCCTTTGAAGGAAGCAAATGCACTATTGAAGGTTGTAAGAGCAACTGCAGTGGTGCGAGTATAACCAAAGACCAAAGAGGGAAAAAAAGACCAAAATTTGGGTTTAGTCTGGTGTGTGACGCTACGGGTGGAAGACTAAATTTGGTGGAGCGTACACTATACGTTCGCCTGGTGTGGGGCGTGGAATATACGTTCGCCCGATCGGGGGAGATTCCAAAAATGAAACTAAAAAAAAAAAAAAAATGGGCGAAGGTATAAAGTTCGCCCCACTATAAAGAGTGTAAAAAAAATGGGGCGGAGGTATAAACCTCGCCCCACACAAAATTTAAAAAAAAAAAAAAAAAAAAAAAAAAAGGGGCGGAGGCTATACGTTCGCCTGGTGTGGGGCGTACACTATACGTTCGCCTGTTGTGGGGCGTACACTATACGTTCGCTCGACTATAATTTGGGTTTAGTCTTTGGTCCCCGACCAAATATAGTCTGGGATTTGGTCAATAGTACGTCCCACTACGTCTCGTTCTCAACCCAAATATTTGAGTTTAGTCGCCCACTGTTGCTCTAAGGGATTCTAATTTCTCATGAAAGCTACAGTAGGAGATGTATATCAGTCGTATGCTTCAAAATGCACTTGTTGTGGGTTTTTCTATTGGATAGATGAGCGCCTAGCTTGTATGAAGATGAAGTTGATAAAATCAACCTTCCACCATGCACAAATCCATGTTGCGACGGTAAGATGAAGCTAATTACCTCTCCTAAGAAATTGTGTACCGGAAAAAGATACTATCTATGTCCCAAATGTGTTAGGGTTAAGTTTTTAACGTTTGTATGCTTTAATTAAGGTTTGTATTCGATGTAAAGTCGGCAGTGTACTAAATTTAAAGCGTGTCGAATGCTTAACAGTCGGCACTTAACAGTTTAAAAACCATGCCGATGGATGCGCGGCCGGCAGTGTTCTCTTCATAAACCCTGCCGACCATAATGTATGAGAACATCCAGAAACAAGTTTCTTTTCCTGTTTTGATCGGCATGTTTATCATATAAACCATGCCGGCTGTTTTAAAGCTGGCGGTGTTCTCCTCATAAACCCTGCCGACTTAATGCATGAGAACATCTAGAAACAAGTTTTTTTTTTTTTTTTTTTTTTCTGTTTGGTCGGCATGGTTATCCTCAAAAACCATGCCGACCAAATAAAAGTCGGCAACCTGGCGAAACCAAGACCCTGCCGACCTTGGGACAGTCGGCACTGTAAGAGGGAAAAACCATGTCGACCGCCGCAGGCCTATTTTCCTATGCTTTCATGCAGTGCAGCCGGCAGCCTGACGAATTAATAACATGCCGACCCTGGGAGGGCCGGCAGGGTCTTGTGACAAATACAATGCCTACCAAAGGAGTATACACACAAAAAAAAAAAAAAACACATCCATTTCATTCATTTTTAGTACGCCAAAGTACATTACACAAAACATGAATGTGATTACAAAAGTATTCCAAAAAGATTCTTTAGTTCCTACCATAATCAATCATCACTCAAATCTATTGGAGGGAGTTCATTCAAATCTATTAAACCTCCTTTAGTCAAACCTATGGGACATTCCCTAGACTCGTCTAAAACATTCCAAAGGTCCATGTTGTCCTCATAAAGTTTCATCAATTTCTTGCTCTTGTGGTTTGTGAACTTCTCCCAAAAACTAAACCTACAAAGAGGAGGTAATGGACATTCCTTGTTAAGTTATAGACCAATAAAATGATTTTTATCAACATATCCAGTTGAAGCAAAAAAACCCAACTTACCAGAATCATCATGGTTAATATGATGCAAGTGCAACCGAGGCAATGATGGATGATGAACAAGATCGTTCCAAGACTTGCATACTGATATAGAATCATTAAGCAACGATTCAGCTGGTACCCGACTAAATATGTCTAACTGGATCTCCAACGGTAGTGAGTTAAAGTGATCCATGAAAACTCTTCAAAAACCCTAATTGCGGCTGCTCTCCAAAAGATGGTCTATGCAAGGTGGAGCTGCTCCAGAGGTTGCGGCCGTCGGTAAAGAACTCATCCTGCTTAGGTTTCTTTCTTTTCAGGCTTTCGCGGCCAATGCTAACAGGCTCATCTGGCTATCGCATTCTCCACCACTCAGCCCACACTCGTCAGCTTATAAAACTGTCCCTCGAAATTAAACCCTAGGACCATAATATAAGATAAGGTCACTTCGACTTAATTTCTTGTTTTTCTTATATATGGATCACTATCACTGTGTATTCATATAATGTCGTCTCATGGATGCCATGAAAAGGAAAGAAGTGCACTCTTAAATTTCTAATCTTCTTCGAAGATCCATCAGATCGTTTATCTTCATGGAAAGAAGGCAGCCAACATACAAACTGTTTTTATTGGCATGTAATCCGAAGTTCATATGACTCTTTTCATGTTGTGGAGACTTGGCAACAAAATATTAATAGATGGAATTCGTGACACTCATCCTCATATCAGCAGCCTTAATCCAAGTTTCTAGTCCCGGCCCTTTGAGTTCTTAGTGATTTTTCCATGCTAGGGATTTTACATGCACCTAAGCCGAATCTATCAGTGACCAAATTCACAGGGCACATACCAAATTGAGCAGCCAAATTGTTATTTAATTTTAAATGCCAGTTTCATCAAGGAGTCAAACCAATACAGAGCCATATGGCAAAAAAACTGCATGATTAAGCTTTGGTCTGCAAGCTAACTCTCTTAAACTCGAGAGAAGACCCTAATGGAACTGGAAGAGCATGGTACTTGAACTATTAAATTTTCAGACTGCTAGCTTATGTATATACCGCAAAGGATATCATGCAAAAACAAAATATATATATAGAAAAAAAAATTAGGGTCCAAGCAACCCATGTTTGACATTACATGATTCAACTAAGATTACCGGTTTATATAACTAGCAGATTCATAGCCTCAACCCCTTCCAGCTGCTCCAAAAGGCGAAGTACGTCTTTATATCTCCTCATTTCCGTTTACTCGATGATTATCTCCGTATCTTCTTCGAAACAACCTTATCCAGGGCCTCAACCTCTTCCAGATGCTCCAAAGGAGAATCACAGCTTTCTGTCCTATCAATTTCAATCGACTCCATCATCTCTGTACCCTTTTCTCCTAGTTGTTTCAAAGAAACTAAGGTGTTCTTGTGAGGAAATATTTCGCGAATCAGTTCCTTGAAATCCACAAGGTTTCTTGAGATACAAGTTTTCGGGTCGTAAATCTTAAGATGGTAATCCCAGCCGTGAGTTAATATACCACCACTCTTCGTAAAGGTTAGTAATGACATATCTTCTAGCTTAAACATTTTAGTCCAACTCCAACCCAATGACTGAAGATCCTCTTGTTTTTTGTTTTCAAATAACCATATGTCGCAACGGTTATCTTCTTCATCTAGCCAAACATAAAAATACAACAACCCATCCAAAACTCCTAATGTACCATTTATAATCTGATTACCGTTTCGTGGCAATGGAGGTGTTGAAAGATGTTCACAAAAATTTTCTTCGGCCAAATCGAAAGTAATGATCATTTTTGAATTTTCGCCGATCCAATAAAGAGTTCCATTGGCAAAAACGCTTTCTATAGGAAGATTTGGGCCAAAATCAATATCGAATTTCCCAAGGTTTCTCCATCCAGTGCCACTGCCTAGAGTGTAAATATGAACTTCTGCAATCTTGGGCAGCGAATAATACGCCTCTATTCCTACAATTTTGTATTCATCTGTCGAAGGAACATAACCAAATCCGCTAGTCCAACTAGTGTACTTCCAACTAGAGTACTTCCCAGTCCCAGAAAACTGTATTTTCGGAAGCATGACCTGTTCTCTAGTGATAGGATTATAAATACATAGAGACCGGCGCTCCTCAAGACAAATAAGACCATTACACGAACCAACAATTTTAGAACATGAGTAGATACTGTAGAACGGAGTTTTTAAATTAACCATTCTAATTCTCCCAATGGTTGTTGTTGATTCGTTATTTTGATTATATTCAAAATATTTAAATTTTTGCGTATCAACACATCCAATTGAAGCAAGAAACCCCAACTTACCAGAATCATCATGGTTAATACGATCCAAGTGCAACCGAGGCAACGATGGATGATGAACAAGATTGTTCCAAGTCTTGCATACTAATTTGGAATTATTAAGCAGTGATTCAGCTGGTACCCGACTAAATATGTCCAACTGGATCTCCAATGGTAGAGAGTTAAAGTAATCCATGAAAACTCTTCAAAAACCCTAAGTGCGGTTGCAGCTCTCCAAGAGATGGCGTGGGGAAGAAGAAATCGTCTATGCAAGCTGGAGCTGCTCCAGAGGTGCGGCGTCGGTATAGAACTCATCCTATCGACGTGCATGCTGCTTATATAGGTTTTTTTCTTTTCAGGCTTTCACTGTCCAACTCGGAATCGCATCCCATCAATAATAAGTTCTTCTCGGAAACGGAAAACCCTTCCGGTGCTTATTTCCTTATTCATACACACAGACTTTTGGTAAAAATTTTGGCATCACCACTCGGAAGGTTAACAACTCCGAGACGGCATCGGTTTTGTTAACCGTTTTGGTAAAATTTTGGCCGATATGAAGTTATGTTGACTTGCTATATGAAGTAGAAAGCTTGGTGTACCTTAGTTTCCGACTCTTATGTTCTTTGATTTTTTAGATGGAGAAGAACATGGTTTATTTCTAGGCATAATAATTGGGTCTGATGCAGGGTGCCATGATAATGATCCTTCCATCCATGTTGGAGGCAAACCAATACAAAGCCATATAACTTGAACAGAAAATAAAACAGATTGGGAAAACAACCGCATGGTTAAGCTTTTGTCTGCAAGCTGACTCTCTTAAACTCAAGAGTAGACCCCTGATGGAACTGAAAGAGCAGGGTAATTAAAACTATATATCAAATTCTCAGACTGGCTATCATGCAAGCAACCCATGTTTGACATTACATGATTCAACTAATTATGTCATGGAGAAATATGGTTACCAGTTATCCGATTTCAAATTGGGGAATTGCCCATAGTAAATCAAAATAAATGAAAAAAAATGCAATGTGTGACTTAAAAAAATGCAATGTCTGACTTATAAAGAACTCGGCTAAAAGGGAGAAATCGCTGATCTACAATGAAAAGAAAATAAAATTACGAAACGAATGGAATGGCAGGCGCATCACGCGTGCATTTTATACTAGTGCATTTTAGGTATCCATCTTCCGGGTGATCCAAAGGCGAAGCGTGGCTTTATGTCTGTTCACTCCATTATCATCTCTGCATCTTCTTCGAAACTAACTAACTATTCAAGGCCTCAACCTCTTCTGGATGCTCCAAAGGCGAATCGCAGCTTTCCGCTTTCTCAATTTCAATTGACTCCATTGTCTTTGTACCCTCTTCTCCTAATTGTTTCAAAGAAACTAAGGTGTTCTTGTGAGGAAATATTTCACGAATTATTTCCTTGAAATCCACAAGCTTTTTTGAGATAGATGTTTTCGGATCGTAAATGTTGAGATAGCCACCACAGTAGCGAGTTAATACACCACCACTCTTCGTCACAGCTACTAGTCGGATATCCTGTAGCTTAAACTTTTTAGTCCAACTCCAACCCAATGACGGACGATCCTCTCGTTTTTTCAGGCCATTCTTGTTTTCTAATAGCCATATGTCATAACACCAACGATTATAACCTTCCCTTAGCCAAACAGCAAAATACAGGAACCCATCCAAAACTCCTATTCTATTTAGACTCCGATGACCGTCTCGTGGCAATGAAGGAGTTGAAAGATGTTCGCTAAATTTCTCTTCAACCAAATCGAAAGGAATGATCATTCCTGAATTTCGGCCGATCCAATAAAGAGTTCCATTGGCAAAAACGCCTTGTACCTGAAGATCTAGGCCGAAATCAATATTGAATGTTCCAAGGTTTCTCCATCCAGTGCCACCACCTAGAGTGTAAATGTGAATTTCTGCAATCTTGGGTGGTGAATAATACTTGCGTGGAGAAGCTCTAAGACCCAAGGTCATGCTCATTTACCCCCATTTAGCCATGTCATCTTTTTCTATAACCTTCACCCTTGCATTGGAGAAGAAATTTTGGTGAAAAGGGTCTTAAATCCTAGGTGTCATACTAATTTAGAACCTTTACCCATTGCATTGGAAATGTTCGAAGGGAATTAATTTGGTTAATATTTTTGAAACACGTGTCAAATTTTAATGGGTGGGACATGAGGGGATAGGGGAGCTGGGGACCGGGGATCCGCACCCCTTCTTAACATATGAAAATAAGCATTAATGAATAAAAATACACAAAATTTGTAAGTATTTTATTTTCTTTAAAATTTATTAATATTATTACATAATTAACGAATAATTGGAGGCCTAACAAGCTAAGCTCCAAGCAACGTACTACTACATAAGTTGAACAGGTTGTCGTACTAGCCTACCAGCGAGCCTCATGAGGAACAAATTCGGGGAGCCGAAGCGGATAGTGTGACTAATGTCTGCGCAAGGGGGGCAAACTAACTCTACCGTCCATGTTAAACTCTGTAATATTGCGCCATCTGGGACTCGAACCTCGGACCTCCTGGAGCGCATGAAACATCTGTGGAGGGCATGAAACCAGTTGATCTACAACCCGGTTTCATAAGGTAACGAAAAGCAACTAGTTCGTTCTATTGCTTGCAATTTCCATTAGCTAGCTATATCTCCATATCAAACATAAATCTAAATATATACGGGTGAAACTCTCAATTCTATAACATATTAGTACTTTTTTTCTAATTTGTTTCACCGAAACGAAACGATGAATCAACTTTGCTCCTCTTCCTTGTTCATTCTTCTTGTTCTTCTCATGATCTCTCACGTTCACGGTGCAGCTAATGATGATCTAGTAATTACTGCATGTAAGAAAGCGATATCAGAGAATCCCGACATAAACATGAACTATAGTTTTTGTGTATCATCTTTGAGATCGGATCCAAGAAGTAGAACTTCTGATATTTACACACTTGGTGTAGTATCATATGAACAAACTACAAAGAAAGCGAAATTGATTATTTCATACATCAATAAACTTTTGAAAGATCCGAAACAGAGTCCCGGTGTTAGGGTACGTTTGGAAGGTTGCAAGAAAGATTATGCAGGTACTGATAGTGATATGGACTGGGCAACCTGGTCCTTCGAGGGTGGAGATTATCCAACTGCCGGTATACGACTTGAAATTGCCAGGGATCCCATATCCCCATGCCAACAACGGTTTGATGGTGGATACACTTCTCCTTTGACAGAGAAAGCAAACGAATTCATCCAACAAACTTATATTTCACTTGCGATTACTGATATGAAAATGGTTGTTTCACCTCCTCCTTAAGGATCTTCCTCTTATCTCTCTCTCTATGGATTATTATGTGGTTTTTTTATTTTTTAGGAATGTAGCATGTGATCAATTGAAGCTAATAAGAAAAAAATATTCCGGTCTTCTCTTTAATCATCAAAATATATACTAATCACTGGAACATTAGTGTTCGATTTTTATTCTATAATCAAAATACAAATTGCCAAAATAGTCAAAAGACTGGGAAGGAAAAGAAAACAGTCGTTTTATTGCTGTTAGGTTCGAACTTGGGTCACTGATAAAGTTTTAGGTCATCGTGGTGTATTGTAAATCATGATGCAAAACTTTAAAATAGTGGCAAAATTTTGGGCATTAATCGGATTTTGCATGGTTGTTGTTACAGGGAATCAGTCTTCTTGCATACCGAAATTCGTATATAATTAAACGAAACAAACCTTACCAACTGGCCCAAAAAATTTGGTGACAAAGGGAATAATGGGGGATTTTGTGCTAACTAAGTTTAAGTCACACCACAAGTTATAGGATGCGAAGTTAGAATAAACAAAGTGGGAATTAAATAAACCCCTTTTTTTTATGGGTCTTCACAAACACCCTAAAAACTTTATAAATACCCCTAAAGGGTATATTTTAAGTTTTTAGGGTATAGTTTTTGGCACATCTAAGATTATATTGAGTCAATTCAACCACCAACGAACAACCACCACCACCAACGACCACCACCACCAACCACTACCACCGCCAACCACCACCACTGTCCACCACCACCGCCACCGCTAACGAACACCACCACTGTCCACTACCACCGCCGCCGCCAACAACCGACACCCACCGCCGTCAACCACCATCGTCGCCGCCAACCACCACCACCATGTGGAGTCAACTTGCTAAAGTTGTGTCCATATCGGAGGCAACTAGCTCAAGTTGTCTTTAACAATAAAGACAACTAGCACAAAGTTGTCTTCAAAAGTGAAAGCAACTAGCCTAAGTTGTCTCCATATATGGAGGCAACTACCACAAGTTGTCTCCAAATATAAATAAAAATTATACACAAATAAGTGAACCTAGTGTGAATCAAACACACATCTTCTGACATATAGTCAGTTGTGCTACCATTCCAAAACAGGTTCGCCACACCATCAGTGCTCAACCAACAATTCAAACAACCATCATACAACACCACACCCTCCATCTCTGCTAATGCAACTCTACACGCAATGACTTTCATGACCACAACCGTCTATGCACACTTGCAACATGAGCCAATAGCCGTAGTCACTTACATGCCCCTACTCAAACACCATCAAAGCCCAACACACAAGCAAAGAATAACTTCTTGTTCGCTTTCAATACCGGATTCATATTGAGTTCCTTCTCAACTTCCTAAGCATTTATCTACCCTCTTGACTTTAAAGCATGAGCATCAAAGAAGACAGCCCATCATCATCGCAACTCAACACAACCCCGTGTTACCATTGCACCACAAATTGGTCACAACTACTCTAAGATATATGTATAAGATAATTTCCAATGAATGAATGGACCCAAAACATAATCAAGTTGCCTCTGAACCGGAATCAACTAGCTCAAGTTGCCTCCAATATGGAATCAACTTTCAAGTTACCTCCAAAATGAAAGTAACTTTCTCAAGTTGTCTCCATAAAAAGGAAGCAACTAGCTCAAGTTGTCTCCAATAGTGGAAGCAACTTGGTCAAGTTGTTTCCAAAGTTGGAAGCAACTTGATGAGGTTGTCCAAGGTTGCAATTACTTTACCTACCCGACGGAGCAATGGTGATCGCTACAAATATTTTAAGTTTCGGAAAATCCCATGAAGCTTGCAATTCAGTCTTTCCTAGAAATCATCTCATTCGATCTGCAAACCTGTAAATTTGGTGGTGATTAGATGTAAGTCTTGCATCAACACCATGTAAATTTATAAAGATAAAACAACCTGCATCAACACCATCACTAAAAATCCAGATAATTACTACTAAAATCCAACATTTCCACAAACAATACCAAACAAACCACCACCAACTCTAACAAACACCATCATTACCACCCCATAAACCACTATTTTCATAATTAATTAACATACTCGCCAACAGTAATAACAGGATGGAGAAATTACCTTTCCCTTCCAGAAGTGCATAATGCAGTTCATTCCTTCTTTCAGGCACTTCTTCTTGTCACCCACATCAGAGCCATTCAAACAAATTTCCTCATACGTACAACAATCAAAAACTCAATAAGAATCACTCTTTAAGTCTTAAGAACTAATGCGAATAGACAATATCCTTTCAGTAAAATCAAGAGCATAAGAACAACAAGTATGTGCAGTACCAGGTTCATGAACACAAACTGATCGCCCTCTTTGTAAGTGTATTGCTTAGTCTCATTCGTGACATCAGTTTCACTCATCTAACATTACACGGACATCCAAAATTGAGTCAAAAACTAGTATTTTGTCATCGAACAACACAATTCAATGCTACATGTATCACTTCATAAGCATCGTATTCCATTCCAATATTCTAATGCAATGAATTCGAAACAATTATTCTTCTAACGAGCTCCAATCTCGATACTATCACTTTATATAAACAAAAGAAATCGAAAGAATTTACCGAAATTCCATTTCGAAAAGCCTTCTCAACTTGGACTTCCGGTAACATAATTCCTAATCTTGGTCCTCACAAACGCACTCATTTCCCGGTGTTTCACATGAAGAAATTCTACATACACAAAAACCAATCATCGAGAATCAAACTAATTCATCGAAAAACCCTAAATTGAACTCAAATTCATAGTAGTTGAAATTGAAAAACCCTAAAGAAATGAAATGTTTTCAGTTAGCAAATTACCGAAAATTAATAACAAAACCAAAAAGAAAGTTGAATCGCATTTTCTCGTATCAACAATCTCGATCTCTCCGAAATTTGAATCAGCAACCCCGAAATCGATCTCGGAAAAGCAAATCTTCATGAATCGCAACAACATCCATTCTTTCACCTCAATCATCTCCATCTACCGATTCTTCATAAACCCTTCTTTTAATCATTAGTAGCAACTTCATCGATCTTCTCCTTCATTCTTTGCAAATTGATGGCGAACCTTCATCTCCTGATTTCTTTAGTTCCATCTCCCTTCCGACTGCAACATCAACTCAAACCCTAATATCAACAAAACCATCTTCCATTTTATCTCGATTCAATCAATAGCAGCTTCAATTTCACAATTTCACCCTGCTAATCTGTTAAATCATCTTGACCATCTAACCCTTTATCCCTCTCGATTCGGATCAACTCACTTAATTTGTTCTTGATCCCCTTTCAAATTACGCTCGATCTCTCTCGATAATAATTACGGTGGTGGTAGGTGCGTGCAAATTTTTTACGAGTGGCGATGACGCGATGGAGATGATGGTGGTGTTGGTGGCGTTGGTTGTGGTAGCGTCGGAGACGAATACAGTGAGTGAAACTGGTTTTTTATCGAGTGAAAAATGAAGAAGAAGTTGAAGTATAAGGTGTAAAAGCTAAAACTGGAATTATGTGAATTACTTTTCTATTCATATTTCAATTATGCCATCAGGGGTATTTGTAAAGACTCATAAGGGTGTTTGTGCATGACCCATGGATAGTAGGGGCATAAATAACATTCTCACAAAAAAAATATATCATGAAAAAAAAAGATTAGGGTCCAAGCAACCCATGTTTGACACTACATGATTCAACTAAGTTATGGATCTTCTTCGAAACTAGGTATCCTCTTCCGGATGCTCCAAAGGGGAATCACACCTTTCCGTAATATCAATTTCAATCGACTCCATTATATCTATACCATTTTCGCCTAATTGTTTCAAAGAAACTAAGGTGTTCTTGTGAGGAAATATTTGACGAATCATTTCCTTGAAATCCACAAGCCTTTTAGAGGAAGAAGTTTTCGGGTCGTAAATGTTGAGACAGTCATCCCGGCCGTAAGTTAATACACCACCACTCTCCGTAACGGTTACTAGTCGGCTATCTCGTAGCTTAAACTTTTTAGTCCAACTCCAACCCAATGACTGATGATCCTCTCGTTTTTTGTTTTCTAATAACCATATGTCACAGCACCCATCGTCTTCATCTAGCCAAACAAGAAAATACAAGAACCCATCCAAAACTCCTAGTCTACCATGTAGAATCTGATTACCGTTTCGTGGCAATGGAGGTGTTGAAAGATGTTCACAAAAATTTTCTTACTAAATCGAAAGTAATGATGTTTCTAAATTTTCGCAGAGCGCAGGTAAAGAGTTCCATTGGCAAAACGCATTTTAAAGGAAGGTTCATGCCGAAATCAATGTTGAATGATCCAAGGTTTCTCCATCGGTGCCACTGCCTAGAGTGTAAATATGAACCTCTGCAATCTTGGGTAGCGAATAAGGCTCCTGTATTCCTACAATTTTGTATTCATCTGTCGAAGGAACGTAACCAAACCCGCTAGTCCAACTAGAGTACTTCCGAGTCCCAGAAAACTGTATTGTGGGAAGCATGACCTGTTCTCTAGTGATGGGATTATAAATACATAGAGACCGGCCCTCCTCAAGACAAATGAGACCATTACACGAACCAACAATTTCAGAACACGAGTAGATACTGTAGAAGGGAATTTTTAAATTAACCCTTCTAATTCTACCAATGGGTGTTGTTGATTCGTGATTCTGATTATATTCAAAATATTTAAATTTTTGTGTATCAACACATCCAGTTGAAGCAAGAAACCCCAACTTACCAGAATCATCATGGTTAATACGATCCAAGTGCAACCGAGGCAATGATGGATGATGAACAAAATTGTTCCAAGTCTTGCATACTAATTTGGAATTATTAAGCAGCGATTCAGCTGGTACCCGACTAAATATGTCCAACTGGATCTCCAATGGTAGAGAGTTAAAGTAATCCATGAAAAACCTTCAAAAACTCCAAGAGATGGCTAGAGGAAGAAGAAATCGTCTATGCTCCAGAGGTCGGTATAGAACTCATCCTATCGAAGTGTATGCTGCTTAAATAGGTTTTTTTTTTCCTTTCACGCTTTTGCTATCCAACTCGGAATCCACAGTTGTTCTTCTCGGAAACGGAAAACCCCTCCGGTGCTTCGGTTCTGGTAACCGTTTTGGTAACTAAAAGAAGTACCCACTTTCACTTTACCACGTCACCAACAACTCATCCGAGTCAGACTCTTTGACCCAGCGTGGAATAAGTCATAAAGTCATTTCCGGTCGCTGTTGATAAAGATACCATTTTTATTGATTTGCTTCCTAGTAGAGAGAGAGAGAGTACTGGGAGGAGTGGAATTCAAAGCTCATACTTTAATGGTGCAGCTCAACTCCTCATTCAGTTATCACCTCAAACCTCCTCATTTCATCAGCTAATTTTCCGTTTTCAGTCTTGTTCCGGTGAAATTCCGGCCAAAGAAAGCTTCAATATCAGTCAAATCTACTTCATTTCTGTCTACTGATGAAACCCTAAGCTCATTTTCAAAAATGAGAAAGTGGGTCAGTCTATTTCTTCCAGTAATTACAAGAGGTAGCTACTTCTCTTTAATTTTATCTCAATTTTTAGATTTTATAGATCATAAATTCTCTTAATTACAGCGCAATTTGTGTCTAATTTTAGGATCCTATTATGCACAAGTCAAGCCTGATTCACATCATCATAATAATGAAAATCATAGGATGATTCTTTTAGTCAGACTGGTTGATTGAATTTCACAACAAATTTGAACTCTCCCTGAAATCACCATCTATCTT